>CM070559.1:20878834-21061334 GCA_036346405.1 Phyllostachys edulis
TTCTCTCTTCTTTCATTATCAACTTATGCATTACTAATTACATGGTATAAATAACCACACAAGGAGGGATAAGCGATGATCCATCTACTCATGCCATGATCCTAATTGACCGCTTCTTGCCTTCGAATCGAGCCAAGCAACCAACGCGCGCATGCACACCACTAACAACCGATCCACTACTAGCATGCAAACTACTCCACAAACTAACCATTCTAACATGCAAACTACCTAGGAGGCGTAAAGTGCACACATGTGCTTACTAACTCATCTACACCGACAAGATTATTCTACCATGACAAGGCGTCCATCCGACGAATCTAGACTCTAGCCGCTCGGATCTGAAAGTCGTTAGCCTCTAGATCAAGAGCTTGCGAATGGGAAAGTCAGCTCAACGACGCTTTCTTTCTTTGGTGGCGATGGTTGCCGCCACCGGTCCCGATGGCCATTGGGGCCATGGTGGCGGGTTCCCAAGGAGGTGATGAGCTTAGCACAACACGTCGGTAGCTGTCCGTGGCACGTTGATTCCACGCGAAGCCAATGATCTCTGCATTGTCGATACAACCCTATCTCTCTCCTCGACCGTAGACCGGTTCTGGCGACGTGACATCTAGCATGTTTGGGCGGGTTTGGGACTCGATTTCCGTCTGGCCCAAAATCGGTAAATGTAATAAAAAATAAGAATCTATTTTTTATTCTAGAAATGAATTAAATATTGTTTTTATTCGAATAAAGAACTAAAATAATAGTTTTTAAATCAAAATTCAATTTTATGGTTCGGCCGAAAGCATGCCCGCTCGAGACCGAGCTTTTAGTCGGCCTAGCTCGCGTTTGAACATATCTACCTCTCCGTATGCACAAATCCTAGTCGACATATGTACGACCTCACGGGAGCCATGTATTAAAAACTACCATTTGATCAAGAATTCATGCCTACCTTCTTGGGGCCCACAAAAAGAAGCCGATACTATTTGGTCAACGGTTTGAAATGGCCAGATCAATTTGCTCACTTGCTTTTATGCAAATTAAATGCCAGGATCAATTATAGCGTATCATGTACGTATTCGTATCATCAAACCTGCTTAATAATTACTTAATTCATATCTCTAATCATTTGAACGAACATGACATGAGGTACATACATACTGGATATCATAACCATCACCAAATTAATAAGAACGTACAGGGGTACAAGCAAATCTCTCCAAACGAGAAATACCCAACAAACACAACACAGTACGTACTAGAAGAACTTCCACAACGACGACTTCGACCATACTACTCACAGCAATTTGAAGCGCGACGTCTTGACATATCAAGGCCACCTACCGATCCTCCAACACCACCGCCACCAAGGCCGCGCCAAGTCCACCTCCACCGCCACCACCACCTCCTCCACCTAGTCCGCTGGCACGCAAGTCAAAGACCGAATCCACCTCCACCGCCACCACCACCTAATCCGCCTAGTCCTGCCGCCACCAAGCCCACCACCTTTGCCAAACAACCACCAAGCCCGCCACCCTGTCGGCCACCACGAGTCCGCCTCCCTTATTGAAGCCACCGCCAAGGCCATGGCTAACACCGCCTCCAAGTCCGCCGCCAAGACCGCCACCACTGCCATACCCACCACCGGCACCACCACCGATGCTGCCACCAAGACCACCGCCCTTGCCGTATCCACCACCAATGCCATGGCCAATGCCGCCACCAAGACCTCCACCTTTGCCGAATCCACCACCAACTCCGTGACCGATGCCACCACCAAGACCTCCAGCTTTACCAAAACCACCACCAACGCCATGGCCAATTCCGCCACCCTTACCATAACCTCCGCCAAGTCCGCCACCTATACCATAACCTCCACCAAGTCCGCCACCCTTGCCGAATCCGGCGCCGAGTCCGCCACCTTTGCCGAACCCACCACCAATACCATGGCCAATGCCACCGCCTAGTCCTCCTCCTCCACCACCACCTCCACCATATCCGCCACTGCCGCCAAGACCACCACCGCCGAGTCCACCGCCGGCTCCTCCGCCGAGCCCTCCACCTCCACCCTTCCCGAACCCTCCTCCAAGATCCTTGCAGAAGTGCTTCTTCAGCCAGAGGAACTTCTCGTCGCCGGCGTGCTTACCCTTAACGGCGACCGGCCGAGCCCACGCGCTCACCGCCGCGCTGCTCAGGCAGAGCAGCAGAGCGAGCGCCACTGCCTTGCTACCCATCGTTTCACCTCCCCTCACCACAGCTGGCTGGCTACGAGCTACTCCACAAGAAGAAGCTTCTGGCTTGGGTCTCCATCGATTTGCAGTGCAGTGTCTTATATAGACATGGCTGCGGTATTGTAAAGCTGTAGTGGAGCATTAAGTGATGGTCACCTGTGCACTGGACTGGCCATGAGGGAGGTGTGGTGGGGGAGGTAGCCATGGCGGTGGTGCAATAAATTAAGGAGCACGCAGTTGGGTAGTTGGAGAGATGAGCTAGTAAATAGCGTTTACAGGGGACAAACTGCCACTCACATGTTGCCCTACCCAATCCACGGATGTAAATGCAATCCACTGGTGCCGGCGTAGCTACTTGGTAGCTCGTGATGAGAGTTTGCGCTGGTCTCGCAAGGAAATGTTGTTCCTTTGTACGTGGAGCTTTGGTGGACGGGTAGTGGAAGCTGGCAACCGGCGGTTCGGTGTTAGGTTGGAGTTCCTAGTACCTGGGGAAATGGCAATTGGCTCGCAACGGTCGAGTCGTGGTAGTCATCAATCATGCACGTAATGTGCATGCATGCATGTTGGACATATGGATGTTCAGTAGTGGATGGCATGCATGGCACAGTGTGGGTGTGTATGCATGTGTCGGTGATTAATGAGCTTGCGTGAGAAGACTAGAGTTACCTTGCTATGTAGGGGTGCGTGTGTTTGTTGTGTATAGCTTATATATAACAAAGGTGAAAATAAGGGTTGTGTCTGCGAAAAGCGAGGCGTATGTTTTTCGGACATGATCTTATGGAGGAGACGTAATTAATTGCATAGGATTATGGAATATTGTGGGCTCGAGGTGGGGCGGGTGAAGCCCATAATACGGATCATGAGTCCGGATCGAATATGTAATCGGGGTATAAATATATGTGACCTCTTTGTAACCACAATCAAAAAAAAAAGTAACTCTTCATATGGACGGAGCCGCTGTCGCCATCTGCCTCGATGGACGTAGGCTTTATCCGAACCTCGTAAATAAATTCTCGTTTTTGTGTGTGCATACGTGATTGTTCTTTGACACAGAGGGTTGTCCCTGGTTGCAACAGTGTTCAATATCATAAGTGTATATATATGGCACGGACCACTATAACACGTGTAGAGGCCTACAAGGTAGTACGTACATACGCGGTTGAGCGTGATAGGTTCTATGTTTGGCCTAGTGTAGAATGTAACAGATCGAACAGTAGTACATACGTGGAGTACGTGTACGTACGTATATATAGGAACTGCCAGGACTTCCGCTGCCATGTATGATTTGTCTGGCCCTTAACTTTTTGAAGAAGATGGCTAGCTACATGTATCCACTTATACACATGTTGGTACATCAGTACATGTAATGTTGAAAGGGAACATATAAGGTAGTAAGCACTACTTCATCGATCCTAAGAAAAAACTAGTAAGAACTACATTAAAATATAGGAAACAATATGGTTATTGCAAGTACGGGTTAAATACCCTGTTTCATAGTACGGACGTTGAATCGAATCAACTTTAAAGTACAGGTACTAAATATAGACTTTTTCTTAAAATATACGCAAAGTAGAAGCTCTGGATTACGTCCATCGGGTTTGTTTTGGAAGGTTAGGATGTGTTCTTCCATCCCACCCACAGATTGTGATTTTTGGTGTATCTAACCTATCTAACCCCTTGAGTTTCGATTTCGAAAAACCTGCACTCTCGCCCCAAACGACATCTTGACCTTCATCCACCATTCCAACAAGTCGGCCGACTGAATAATTAACATGCATAATTCTCCCAACCCTACCACCACACTGGTGCATCGCCGAGAAGACACCAACATGACCGGCCATGTGGTAGAAATTCACATTCCTGAGCCTCTCCAACCTCTGGAACTCCGACGCTGCTCTCTTCTTCCCTAACCTCCTTCTCCACCTAGATTCAGCCGGCCCCCCTCCCCTAGCTTCTCCCCGGCGGCGAGTGGGAGGGGTTCCCATCCCGGTATATTTCCTGATTTTTTTTTCTTCGTCGTTTGGTGTTTCTTAGCTGTCCCGGGCGTTATCCTCTTTTCATGTTGAATTTGAGTGTGATACGATTTGAGCTTCTTGCTCCAACTCATTCGAGAAGTTGTTGTCGCTTTCCGTTGCTTCTATCTCTAATTGTTATCTCGTCGTGTGCTGTGCTCCGAGGACGCATCAGGGTCCGGTCTGCTGTTCGAAAACGAAGCGAAGCGTGTTGCTGAGTCCGAAGCAAGTCAGAGCTGGCCCTGCCATCGTGATTAAAGGCAGCAAATTGAGCAACAGCCGACGACAGCAGCACCAAAATCCGAGGAACAGAGCCAGAGTCTCCGGAGCAAGAAGAAAAAAAAGAAAGAAGGAAGCAACGTGAGTTTAGGCTCAAATGGTACTGTTAGCGTCGTTAATAGAAAAAATAGTCGTTCACATGCTGTATTTTTAAAAATGACATCATTGATGTCTTGGAGGCCGACACACGTCCACATCCGTGCTTCCTACGCTAGGATTCCACCTACACCATTCGTCGAGGGATCGGACTTGCGTCATGTTGCCACGTGGCCGCGTCCCCGCACATGTGGCGCCATGGATATGGCTTGTCCGTGCGACCACGAGCACGCGTCGGCTCGGCTGGTCCCCGTGCACTTAACGCGACTGTCCGAACACTTGGCGCCCTAGCCGCCCTCCTCTACCGCCTTGCCCGGACGCCACGTGGGCACCTCCGCTTCCCGTGCCTACTTGCTGCCTCTCAGCCGTGCCATGGTGGCACGGTGCTGCCCAATATCGTGCCCTAAAGGTACGGTATTTAATCTTACCCGTTAAGCTGAATCGCCCTACGACTGGTGCCTTTTCACCTTCCGCCGAAAGCATCCCCGTTCCCTTGATCTTTTCTCCCATCCCATCCATCAACTCCATCACCTCATTACCCCATCCACATGCATGCATAATCACAAAGACACGCGATTCTCTCCTTTGTTTGCATGTTGACGTGAAATGCCTTCAGCGTATATAAACACGCAGCATCGCGCTCGCTCGCGCTCTCATTCTGGAATTCATTCTCATTCTCACGCTTGTAGTATGGAGAACAGAGAATTGAACTCGATACTTTCTTGAGTTCTGTTGTGAATTAAATAGTGCTTAGAGCAAAGGTTTAGGACCGTATAAGTATAGTGAGATCGACATCAAGGCATGATAAAATTATTTCCTATGCATTAGTTGTAATTATTTCAGTAGTAGTTAATTAGTTGTAATTTACTCAAGTTTATAGGTGGTAATTAAATTAGTGTTAATTAAGTAGTCATAATTAAATACTTGTAGTTAATTAGTCATAATTAATTAGTCCTAAATAAACGAAAAGGTAATATAATATTAATTAAGTAATTAGTCGTAATTAATAAATCATAATTAATTTAGTCATAGTTTATTAGTGGTAATTAAGTTATCGTAATTATGTAGTGTAATTAAATACTCATAATTAATTATGATTAATTAATGACGGTACTTAATTAGTGGTAATTAAATAATCATAATTAATTTAGTGGTAATTAGTTAGATGTAATAAATTACTCGTAAGTAATTTATTGATAAGTAATCAATTTATTTCTAATTAATTAATTTATGCGGCACATAAATTAGTTGTAACTAATTAGTACTAATTAATTTAGTCCTATTTATTTAGTGGTAATTAATGAAATAATCCTATATAAATAGTCATGCATAGTAAATTAATTAGTGGTAATTAAATACCCTGTTTGTCATATTGCGTACCGTAAATCAAGTTGTTGTCGCTTTAGAAGAGTTGGTAGTATCAGATTGTTGTTGCTTTAGATAATTTTGAACTTGCAAGAGTTGGTAGTGTTTTATTACGACGGTCTCGTATGGGCCGGACCTGATGGGTTGGACCTGTCAAGATGCCAGTATAAGGTGGTTCGGGCGGAGGGGCTCGATGTGATGAATATTCACGAGTTTAGGAGCTGCATTAGGAGGGAGTTCGACACGGAGGCAATAATGAAGAAACTTGTCATCAAGGGGATCATCTCCATGAATAGGGGAGGGCATGATGACATATGGGAGCTAGTCAAGTTGAATAGAAGCGTAGCATAGGGCCAATACATGAAGATTGCTTCCCAAGCTAAGGCGGTGATATGCAGGAAGACGACGATCTACGTGAATTTCAGTATGCGTATGCCGCTGGGAAACATTGATGATGCTGGTGCCTCGAGTAGCAACCGTAGAGGCGGCTTTTCGGAGGTAGCATTGTAATGTGTTGTTTGGAGGAAGTGTACATAATTTTGAGCAAAATAAGGGGGCTGGACTATGGTGGTCGTCCCACATTGACTACCACGAGTATCTACCGGACCAGCCTCTCGGGTTAAAGTTCGACGAGGACGCCAACCCAGACTTGGATAATAGCGAGGAGGACGCACCCTAGTGTGGTGGTCCGACATGTGGAATTGTGTCATCGGAGGTACCTTACGTGGTATCCAGACTTAGTGATATTGTAGTGTGGTCGCTAGTAAAGAAGAAGGGTCCCAGTCGGGGTTTGATGCTGACACCCTCTTAGTTGGGCAGCACTTCCCTAGCAAGGCGGCCGTGCAACAAGCTATAACACAGTACGTCTTGTCCATCAGCTGTGTGTACCAGGTGGACGGGTCCAACCCAAGACATTACGCAGTGAAGTGCCTAGTGGAAGACCGCTCGTAAGGTCGGCCTCACCAAGCAAAGTTCTTATTTCGATCTTCACGGTCAAAGCGTGGGTCGACCACGCTTGCGCTTAGCGAGCCAATGTGGCAGCATCAGAATGTGACTTTCGCATATGTGGCAAGCCTCATCAGCCACCAAGTTGCAGAGGACGGGTCCGTCTCCCCCAAGATGCTGCTATCAAAAGTCGCCAATCTGGTTGGTTATCCAGTCAGCTATAGCAATGTCCGATGAGCCAAGCAGAAGGTTATCGAGGCCATGTGCGGGATATATGAAGAGGCGTACAACCTTGTGTCGAGAATACTTCACAAGATTACCGAAGCAAACCCCGACACGTATATAAACAAGGTTGAAAATGAAGATCCTAATGGAGGCCCTAACTGCTTCATACTACACTGGGTATTTTGGGATTTCATCCAGGCCATAAATGGCTTCAAGTTTTGTTGTCCGGTGCTCATTAAGGACGACACTTTCCTCACCGGGAGGTACAATGGCACTATTCTTGCCGCGATGGTGGCCAACGCGATGACCAGATTCTCTAGGTTGCTTTTGCCATCGTGAGAGAATGAGAACACATCGGTTGGATGTGGTTCTAGCTGAATGTGAAGCGGGCGGTTGTGGGATACCGACCCAACATATGTCTTGTCACAGACCGCAATGCTGGATTGTTGTTGGCTCTGAACACCATGAAGAATGGGATGAAACCCCCTTACCAGTGGAACGACGTGGAAACCCGTTGGTGCATGAGGTATCTTGCATCGAATTTCTTCATGTGGTTCCATAGTCAGGAACTAATGAAGACGCGTTCAAGGCATTGTGCATCCAAAACCAGAGGCGGAAGTTTGAGTGCACCTAGATAGACCTAGAACATTGGACTACGAGGCATACAAGGGAGTCACCTCCGGAGGCACAAGAGGGATAGTAGGCCATGGGCAGGCAATCCAAGAGCACCATAAGTTTCACACAATGGATTAGTCTCCACGCTCCTGAGTTAGAAAAATAGTCCCTGCTCTATGACACATATGGTGCGAGGTATAGAATTATCATGACCAACATGTCCGAGGTATACAACAGGCGAGGTTGAAAGGTATCGCGGTGCCTCCTATCACCGTGATCGTTGAGGAGACTTAGACTCATAGACCGGTTGCCACTTTGTCAATAGAGCCACCGTAATGGAGAGGCAATGACTAGAAGAAGGGAAGTAGTGGTTCGAGAACATGCAGAGGTAGATGGACGAGAAGATCACGATAAGGTCCGGATGCCGCGACATCCAGGGATCCATGGCCTTAGGAGGAAGTACGAGATCAGGCTGAGACAATAAATATGTCAACAGTCATGCTAGGGGAGAAAGAAAACATGCTTGCACCCTGGGTGATGTGGCCACATGCACCTGCAGCAAGCCGAAGCTCCTGCACAAGCCATGCTTGTTCATGATATGCCCTAAATGCAATCATAGAGATGATTGTATCACATATATGTTTATGAGTTATAGAATAAATGTTATTATGTTCCTTGGATTGATTGCATTTAACACTATATGATGTCATTATAAATGTATACCTGGTCGGATGTCACTGGTCGGAACACTAGTGACTTATCGACCAGTACATGCATTGATTGATAACCATGTTTCACCGGTCATAGATATGGTGATATCGAATCGATAATTAGATATGGTGATATCGAATCGATAATGTGAACACATGTTGAAGAACATGGTGTTGGATTGACCCACCTTGAGACACTATTGAGATTATTATGATTTTATGTGTCATCAGTTGATCTCAAGTAGTCACGATGTATAATTCTTAGACCTGGGATCAGCATGGTTTTCTACGTGTGCAATAGTACACTTAGGGGTTACCAAACGCTACTCCGTAACTGGGTAGTTATAAAGATAGCTTTCAGATATGCTATGAAACATGCAAAGGGATGTGACTGGTCGGATATGAGATTTGCCCACTACTACAGAAAAGGCCTTCACAGATGGTTCAAAAACGTCATCATAGACGGTTTCGTGAGCCGTCTGAGTTTATGGATCAGTAATGACATGATCATCGCAGACGGTTTTTGAACCATCTGTAATACATAATATCACAGACGGTTATTAATCAAAACCGCTCTGCGATAGTCGATTATCACCACAAACAGCAGACGGTTGTATCTACAAACCGTCTGCATGATTAGTCGACTATCACGCACGGTTTCATCTACAAATGCGTGATTATCAAATGATCATCAGGCGGTTTCATCTACAAACCGTCTCGTGATATTCTTTTGCATTGCTAAATCTAATCTGCATTTATTGGCTAGCCTTAGGAAATGCTAATCATGCCCTCTGAAACAAGCACGTCCAATTCACATTCATTTCAGAACCAAGCACATCAAATTCGCATTCATTTCGAAGCAAGCACATCAAATTCGCATTCATTTCAGAAACAAGCACATCCAATTCACAAATCAATTAACTAAAATTAACCATTAATGTATGTACCATTAAGTTCAATCTTATGCTAATCAAGTTCAATCTACACTGTGGAAACTCCCATCTGGATTTATGACCTGACTGTTCAGGAATGACGCAAGGTGTGATCGAACTTTTATGAGCTTACTCTGTTCCAACGCATTTCATTGATGGTCGTAATCAGTCGCTAGGAAGATTAAATTCGTACTTATATAAATTGGTAAGTATATATGAAATAATTGTTACAAGATTGACAAACCTAAGGATCATTGGTGATTGCGGAACCGATGAGTAGTTCCATGTTGTGGCAAACATAGTATCCACGAGAATGTTGCGGCGGCACTTTCTTGTGGTAACTTTGCAAAAATAGAATTGGTTAGTTCGAGAGGCATTACTACGAAGTGTTATATAGGATTAATGTGTACTAGCTAGCGAGTCTGAGAATTTTAGATCGTGTCACAGCGTCCTTCCCTTGGATTTCCCTCCTCTAGCATAGAACACACCGAACGCCCTACATGACTCCAAGAAATTAGACTTAGCCATTGCAAAGGAAAGAAAGACTACAATAGAGTTTCTCTAGAGGAAATGTGTTTACCTGTTGATTAAATTTCGGATAACTGTGAAGTTGTGAGTGGTCCTCTGTAGGGAATCTAGGTATATTACCCAGCTCCATTTTGGTATAATTACAATTAGAATCCAGTGGAGCCTACACAGGTATGTCAACATGGTCATTAAACCTAAGTTCGTGTTGCTTATAAAGTACAAATCAACTAGTAGCCAATAGTGCAACACTTACTCCTGGTTGTAGGGCAAAAGTATATATTCCTTGTTGCGGTGAGCCAGCAAAAACGCTATAAAGTAATCCTCGACGAATGTTGTATTTGCCTTGATGGTTTGCTCGGAGACCACATGTGGGTCAAGGAAACCTACCGGTGAATTCCTTCTTTCGGCTTTAGACATCATGTATCTATATACAAAAGCAAGGAGTTATATATAACATTTATCGGTATTACACGAATATTGACCGTGATTGTATACACTTACAGTGTCCAACATCGCATGAGTGAGACGTCGAGCTGGTCGAGGTTGAAGAGACAGAACAAGTCCTCGAAAGTCACCGTGAAGACACAGTCTTGAAGCTCGTGGTTAAAATGAACCTTCTTGAACTTGACGGTGACACCGGCCGTCGTTGTTCATCTGTCCTTGTTGGCACATTCCATGTACCATGTATGCAATGTCGTGCAAGCCGATCCTAGGGTAGGGTCAGTCTAATCTTCTCGACCAACGGCTCGCCTAGCATGAATTTCAGGCCAGCGGCAAGAAGGCGATATCGTAATAGAGTCGTCGGCCTTCGATTTTCCCTTCTCGCCTCGCTTTGTAGAGGTCGACTTCACAAGAGTCTACTGAGCACAAGGTATAGATACATCTAATGCACTGGGCCCTTGCCGCGTCGGTGCAGGTAACTTTGGTGCAGTCAGCTCCCGTGGACTTGATACCATTGCAGGACATTCCCGTGAAGTTGATCTTGGGGCGGGTAGCTCTGGGCGATGTCCCCTTGGGCCACTAGATGAATGTTCCAACGGCTTGCTCTAGAGTCATGACCTCGTCGTTTGGGGGAATATGCAGCGGGACGGCCCCGAAATTGGCACAAACACCGTCCACATTCACTTTTGTAAATCCGCGTTAGATTTATCTGAGTGCACCAAAGCCCCGACACGGATGGATACACCTAGCCCCAACAAGAGATCTAGAGACAGCAGAGGCATATCTCACTTGGAGCTTGCACTTCAAAGCCACCTACATAACGATACAAAATTAGCTACTCCACAGGCCTATCAATGGATCGAGCATTCGGAGATAATAATTATTACCTAGATGTCATCGATGGGAAATCTGCCATCACCTATTGGGGTAGGGTTGGACGCAGTGACTACTCGGAAGTTTATGGGGCTAGCATGATGAGGGGCAGGGGCTTGCAATTGATTTGGGATTTGCAATTCCCTAAGCCTTTCCTCAAAGCTCTCTAGCTGCTGTTGCGTCGCAGCTCTGACGTGATCATCGATCTCATCTCTGAGGGATTCACGAATCTCATCTTTGAGGGATTCACGAATCTCCTCTCGTAGCTTTGCATCGCGCTCGGCTTTGGCTCTCTTCCTACTCTGGTACGATCCGGAGTTCGCTTGGAACCAATCGCCCATGTAACATAAACACACCGCCTCTGCGTGCGATCCTGAATGCTCATTGTTTCCTAGGGCGTGAGAGTATATCTTTCTCCTCGTCTCTGGAATGAGCCTTGGGAAGATTGTGCACTCAACATTTCTTGCAATAGCCTCGACATGTCATTTCACTTCCTATGAAGTTATGGAGTAATTACAAACTAGGTAGTTCGATATCTTACTAAGCGTTGGGACACTTCACAGTCATGGGGTTTGGAAATGAGACTTCCACCGTGAAGCGGGTACATAACCTCCCAAATAACCAGTTTAGCATACATTAGTGATCTCGAAATGGTGGGGAGACATTCAGCGGCTTGCGGTTAGTCCCCGATCCTCCATATCGATTTTACCCGCATACCCAGTCGTGCCGAGTCTGTGGGGGTGCTTGTTTTTTGCCTCGAGGGCCGTGTGCGCCGCACTTTCACTCCTAAATTCATATGTCGTCTTTTTCGCCACAAACTCGGCCTATGACTCTTGCAAGAACGGATACTTGTGGAAGGGCCTCAGATCCTTCTCCACATAGTTCTTAACAAGCGTGCTCTTGAAGTTCTTCCATGCTTTGCACGCCAGAACTTAGCTGTGTCGTCGCCTGAGTCCCGATGTTGCTCGGGATCTCGACGATACGAGAATATCCGTCAATGACTCATCTTTTCCGTGGTTTTGCTCAAGTCCTTCCACGAATCGTAGGTGACGTTGACCCGTTCCCGTGCAACTATTCCGACCGTTCTCCTCAATGCGGATGCTAATCGACGAGGATTGATAAGGGTCCCAGACTGATCGACCTCCGTGATGGTAAATCGGCCCGCGGGCCTTTTCGATATTCCTCTTCTTTTACCGTGGTTGAATATTCTAGAGAATGGTGCATCATTAGACACATGAGGCGGCGATGACGAAGAATGAGCGGAAGACATCTTCACAAGAAATAGAAGTTCTGACACGCATGAACATATTATCAAAAGATTCGATCTTTATGTGTATGGGTATACACACCAATTAATAAATCCTCCAAGTCATTTAAAAGGAATAATATGCTCAACACAAACATCATGTGAACAAATGAAATCAGCATAAAGCTAAGATTTAACATTTTGATATTGCTATCAGATGTAGAGTAAGCATTCCAATTAGAGCTCAAGTTCAAACCCGATTATCAAAACAATTTCAGTACAAGACTATTATCATCAGAGAGCATTCATCTCAAGCCCACCACACCACATTGCAATATATTCGAAAGAGTGATGATCAAAACAAATACCATATGAATAATTGACTAGAACAAATACAAATTCCTAAAACAAGTACAATTATCATGAGTCAATGAGGACCATGATAGCATGACAGATTATTGATAGATAGAGTGAGAGAAGGTCGGGTTCGACAATCCCGGCATTGGTTACCTTTGGGTGTCAAGGAGAAGGACGAGCAGGAGCAAGATCGAGTAAGCAGTGGCGGCATCAAAGGAGGCACACGGGCTCGAGGAGGAGGTGGCATCGACGGCAGAGCTCGAAGGAGGAGTGGCACTGCTCGAGGAGGAGGCGGCGCGAGGACGGGCGCGACGGCCAGAGAGAGGAGTCGCTGTGCGGACTCGAGGAGAAGGCGTCGCGCGAGCCGCGCCAACGGCTCGGCGGAGGAGTCGCGCCCGAGCTCGAGGAGGCGTCGGCTGAGGACGACGGCGATGGCTCCGGGAGAGGAGGGAGAAAGAGGTTGAAAACTTAATCGTTGGAAGTGCAAGGCAAAACCCTAGAGTCCAAATATAAATAGGGATGAACATCACAGACGGTTTTAAAAGTAGAATCAGAGACTCGACGTTTATTAGGCTCATAATACTTAGTCATCCGATTGACCCTAGTATTATCAACCAAATAAACCTGTCTCGAGAGATGTATACTTCCTGTCACGCAGTATACATACCTCACAACAAAAGAATGTATCAATTCCATACAACACATAGAACATAAGCAACAAACCGAAGTTAACATTAATATGGAATAGATATTACAAAAGAGAGGCCTCAGCCCAAAAGCAATAAATACAAAAGATAACAGCGAAGCAAAAGTGCCATAAAGATGGCTATAACACAAAGCCAATCAGTGTGCCTTAACCCTTAGGCATCGACCAGGACCGCCAAGCTAGTCGTCAAGAAAGCGCAACATTTAGCACAAAAGAGAGGCTCTTGGGCTCTCCTTCTTCCTCTGCAACAAAAAGCCACAAAATTGCCACAACCACGAGGCAAGTATGAGTACATAAAGTACTCTGCAAGACTTACGTGTGAGATAACGTGAACTATAAATAGCTACATGCAAGCTTTATTTAAGTGGATGAGGCTTTGGACTCATTTTAGCATAAAGCGACATTTATTTGCAATAACATAATAGATTGAAGGCAATTTGGCAAAGCATTTTTAAATGTTGAAGTAACAACGAGATAATAACATAGTAACAACAACAAGAATAATCACGGAAGTGACTAACCCAAGTCACCACAACAATAGCATGAACTCCCCGTTCATACCAACCATGTCAAGTTTTAATTAAAGGTTGTAGTCTAGTCTTGAACGACCTTACCAAGCATGTCCATAACCTAGGACGAGGCTATTCGAATAGTTTTATCCCTGCAGGGTGTACCACTGCACTCCACACGTCGAGACCGCCTTTCCTTTACGCACACTTCCAAGGTGTCTTGTGCAACTAAGTCCTACGAGACCTTTCCAAAGGATGAATGCTAATTACGAGCTGCACAACCCACGGGAGAAGGAGACATCACAACCTTCCTCCCGAAGCTAATGCTCCCTCCCACACTATACATATACATTTGTTTTGAAAACACACCAACCGAGCTCGCTCATAATTAACACCTCCTAGAGTACTTAGTCAAGAGGGTTCCATATGCCCTCAGCGTGGTTAGTCTGAAATCGCTTAACTTAGTGACCCAAGTACTCGGTCCTTAGGGACCCAGCATACCACCACATCCAAAACCGCACCATCCATCCAATATGCCCAAGTCTAAATCAATCTTTTATTTTCAGTTTTTGATTTTACAATTAATCAAAGCACAAGTGCTGGACATATAGGAGTAATAATCATTTTTGAGTGATCAAGACCATCGACTAAGTCGATGATCGCCCATTTCTACCGATAACTAGGCATGTCTAAGCAATTTTCATCGAAACTACTAAGTGATAAGAGCTCATCCAACGAGCTCCCACCACAGCAAATAACCTAGGCTCATGGTAGTAGAGGATAAACAATTCCTCTGAGATCATGCAACTATAGGCTCGCTTAGCGACATTTAACACAAAGTAGCATGCATACATAGAAGTAAAACAAAGTATTAAGCTTTAAAGTAATGGGACAATGATGGAAATGGTCAAACTGCTTGCCTTGTTGCTGGTGGCAAATTGTGGCAGAGGGTCGCTCTCGGGATCACCACAAATGTCGAAGCCTTAACGGAAAAGCGAAAAGAACCGATAAGAACGAGCGAAACACAACAAAGACAGCACAACAAACGAACTCCAAATTCTCTGAAAATTTTACAGCAGCAAGACAATGATTTATCATGAATTTAGCAACAAGAACCAATTGATTTGGATTCTCAATGCAAAAGATATGATGAAATCAATTCTGCTCAGCCTATTAATTACCAAACTGCACTATTCACTAATTTAATTATGAGGCAACATTTTCTAGAACAGCAGCGAAGCTGAAATTTTTACTGTAAAACCAGCACCTCATGAGATGAATAACACAATTGAGTTCATCTCATTTGGAGCTATATTGCACTCTCTACAAATTTTCAAAAACAAGAACTTGAACAAAATTATAATGCACAAGTCCTCAATTTCCTAGCAGCAACACGCTCAAAACTAATGTTCACAGTGAGTTCACTAAGAGAGGAAACCAACAAAGTTGGTCTCACCCAAAAATAACCTATAGAGCATTAGTTATGTATTTTACAAGTTAAGTATTGTTTTGAGTGTATAATTAAAGTGAGTTTTAAAATCTAATGTCAAATGTGCTCTGGAGCTGAACTCAACTTACAATCATTTTTGGATTAAAGTCAAGTTCAAGACAGAGCTAACACAATTTGAATGACCTCAAATGGATTTAAAATGAGAAAGATATGAAATTCTAAAGTCTATACCTTATTTCAGGTTTAACTAAGACCTCACCGGAATTTCTAAAACCCATAAGGACAGGGAGGTCGTGAGCCACAGATCTTAAATCCAACGGCTCAAGATCTCCCAGAGAACATCACATACGCCAAGACGTGAAGGTCCAGAGGTCCCGGACCTCCTAATAACGCATATGCCCGAGGAGGCAGGTGAGGTCGTGGCCAGTAGATGGGAGATCCAACGGACCACAACATGAAGGGGAGGTCCGGAGCGGACCAGATCTAAAGGGAGGTCCTCAGCGGTTGAGATCTTCCAAGGAAGATCTAAACTACCAAGATCTCCCCGAGGAAGATCTACATCGCCAAGACCTCAGGGGAGGTCCCGGACGGTCTAGATGTTCCAAGGAGGTCCTCGATGGTTCAGATCGTCCGAGGGAGGACCTTGACGGTCAAGATCTACCCGGGAGGTCATGAGCGGCCGAGATAACCTAGGGGAGGTCCTAAGGGAGGTCTAGCGTCCGCTGCACCTCCGTGGAGGTCCGCACGGCCATGATTACGCAAGGAGGTCTTGGGCGCTCCAGATCTCCTCGGAGGAGGTCGGGCGTCCCTGCACTCCAACGAAACCTGAGCTTAGGACATGAGATAAATGCGCCGCGGGACCACGAGGAGGTCCGCGCGAGGGGTTTTAATGCGCGCAAAGGGGCAGGGTTAATGGCGGTTAAGACACCAATGATTGCGATGATTGGGCATTTAAAGCGGTGAATTTATGTCCTAAAACGACAATGACACGCTCGGGACGTCCGACAAAATCCCGAAGCGTGAAGAAGTGACTCTCGGGCGATGTAGAGCTCACGGTGAGGTCCATAATACCACCGAGTGCACAATAACGTTATGCGACTTAGTGGACCTCCTCTCGGCAATCGACGACGCAGCTTTGAGCAGCCATGAGCCGAGAAGGCAAAAGACGGACCGCGACGCCAAACACGAAAATGCAAAAAGCAATTCAAGCAACATTCAAGCTTGTGCCAAGAAAAGCTCCGAAAATCATTCATGCGGGTGCCAAAGATCTAAAGGACTACGGAGGAGTACCGGAGGTCCTAAGGTCTTTGAGGTCGTGGAGGTGATGGCCGGAGTTGGGGAAGACAACGAAGCTTCTGCACTCCACTACCAAAGCTCCAGCTCTAAGCTCCTCTTTGTCCACCTCTGAAAAATGCCCAAACAATTTAAGTTAGGGTTAACTTCCAAGAGGTGTTTAGGAGCAAAAAGTGAGCAAAGGTTGGAAAGAGGGAGCCATGGAACCCTTGTCTCAGCAATCGATGAGCTCCAAGGACTTCAACAATGGCAAATGCCCAAGATGGGAGGTGAGTGAGAGTTAGTGGAGGAGGAGCTCGACACGCGACAAGTGCAAGGCCGAGGTCGGGTTGTGTGCAAAGGAAGCCAAGGGAGGATCCCAAAGGATACTTTATAGCTTTGAGTGAAGGTTTTGAACTGAGGCTAAGCTCCATGGTGAGCTTAGCCACGGAGTTGAGTCCATGGGATGGACATGACCTAAAGTTGACAACCGGCGAGCTGTCTTGACTGGAGATGCGGAAAGTGACACAGACATTAAATCTTGGTCGACAAAGAAATCAAAGTGAAAGGACCACGATGGGCGGCTGGACATTAACTCCCGCTCGAAGACGCATCTTGCGCGCCAGAGGAAGGAGAAGAACAGGAGGTCCTTATGACCAGTTGGATAAGACCTGGGAGGTCCTAACCATCGGATCTCTCATTTTTGAACCGTTATGTTTTAAGTGGTGGGAGAGGTCCCGCCACCACGATCAGAGATGGGGAGGTCGTGGCCTCCGATTTCATGTCATCACAAACGCACGTGAGGAAAGGGACAGGGAGGTCCAAAGCGTTGGATCTCCATCCAGCCGTCGCGGACTCTCCGTGAGGACTTAACGCCTGCGCAGCGATCAAAAAGACATGAGGGAGGTCATGGCCTTTGGATTTAAATCAGGGCACACAATGACCGGGAGGTCACGATATGATGCATAGCAGAATAAAGGGAGGTCGGGACCGTAGATTTAGATCTAAGGGTTCGATCAAAGGAGGTGGAGGTCCCGAGCTTGCATAGCACAAGGGAGGTCATAGCCTTTAGATTTAGATCTAAGGGACTACGATCTCACGTCTTGTTTGGGGAGGTTTGGTGCGCATGAGACAAAAGGAGGTGCGTGACCAGAGATTTTAATCTAACGGTGCACAACAAAAGATGGGGAGGTTGTGAGTCTTTGGATAGTGCAGGAGGTCGTGAGTCGTTGGATTTGATCCAAGCTCGACCAGGTAGGTTAAGTGGGAGGTTTGTTTAGTTTATCGGTTGAGGGGAGGTGGTGGCCATGGATCTTGGATCCAAGGGCTATGACCTCACGCGATCAGGATGACTGTTGAGTATGTTGAGGAGGAGGTCGTGGTGTTGGATTTGATCCAGCTCGACCTCAACAAATGGGATGACCTCGGCTGCGATGGTTTAACAACTCGAGGAGGTCTTTGAGGTTTAACACACGAGGTCATGACCATGGATCACCGATCAACTGCAATGACCTCATGAGGTGGGAGGTCCTCATGGTGTTGGCCATGAGGAGGTCGTGGTGTTGGATGTAAATCCAATGGTCGCGACGATCAAGGTGGAGATGAGGTCTGCTGAGGTCACGAGACATGGTTAAGGCTGACCAACTTTGAACATATAGCTAGCCCAAGGAACAGTCTGTGCTTTTAAATTTAGTTTTTAACAAATGAAACTTAGCGAATTATTTGAGATAGCAAATGAACTCCAAATTTGATGAAATTTTAACTGGAGCTTGCTGACAATGAGATCAACCTTGCATAAAATTTCCAGAGGTTATTATTCAATGCATTTTTCTCAGGAAATTCATGAAGGTTGTTTAAAGGATTGTTTTGCCTCCCAAAATTATCAACAAGTGTTATAACTCATGATATTTTTCTGTAAGGGTCCCATATCAGTTTTGGGACCAAG
Source organism: Phyllostachys edulis (assembly GCA_036346405.1). Classification (NCBI taxonomy): domain Eukaryota; kingdom Viridiplantae; phylum Streptophyta; class Magnoliopsida; order Poales; family Poaceae; genus Phyllostachys; species Phyllostachys edulis. The sequence goes on from CM070559.1 coordinate 20,897,554, forward strand.
GAAAATACATTCCAAATGTTTGACACAAGATTTAAGATAATTGGAGAATGAGTTTGATTTTGGTCAACAAGAGCTTTGTGTTTTTGGATTACACAACTCTTGGACAAAAATCACATGAGATTTTAGGTTTTTCAAGATGTGAAAAAAGTTTTAATTTCTACACATATAATTATACTTGATTAACCCTAATTATACATTTGGGATGTTACAAGAACCGTGCATAATATGTGATGTATCACTGATTGTTCCAATCAACAACCGCATCGTGATATATTGTATCACTGCAGTTGCGGTTTCTAAGTAACCATCTCAGGATATATAATCACAAACGGTTTGATCTACAAACCGTCTGTGATATTATTTTTTATATTAGTAATCTAGTTACATTTATTGGCTAGCCTCGTGAAATGCTAGCCATGCCCTCTGAAACAAGCAAAAAACACAACAAGTACATGTATATACATCCAATTCACATTTATTTCAGAAACAACCACATCCATTTCACAAGACAAATCAATTAACTAAAATGAACTAAAATTAACCATTCATCGTAAGCGTACATATACACACATTGTTCAATTAATCTTTAAAATTAGCCCTTCATGATGATCGACGCGTATGTAGCTAGTTTCATCACGTTCTTCTTCCTCGACCCTTATGCCATTTCCGAAAGGAGACAAATCGTCAAATTGATTGTATTCTTCCTGGTCCACTACATTCTCAATTCCGACAATCCTCTTTTTCCGCGAAGAACTACGTGGCACTTCTTATTTGCTTGGTCGGTTACATAGAAGACTTGAACAACTTGGTTAGCCAATGCAGAATGGTTTGTCTTTGTATCCGACATCGTTCGAGGTCCGCCGTATTTCTTATCGACCTTTACCTGTGGGAGATGGACCTTGACGGCACCAAATAGGGGATGTTGAAAAGCACGAGTCGAGCTCCCATATCTCCTCTATTTGCCCATAGTAGGAGCTCCTCACCCCATCGGTCTTGAATGCATCTATCACGGACACCGCTGATCTCAGTTAGTGCTCTTTATATCCTCGAACTCGCGTATAGAATGTGTACCCATTTATGTCATATCCTCGCCATGTCTGGCTCAGAATGTTGGCCCTTTTGCCAACCACGTCAAGATATCACTTGACGAGCTCCTAGCAAGTCGCTCCTTCAATCATTGGTTGAACCGTTTGTTGTGTTGTATCATGATCCAAACATCCGATTGCTCCGGATTACGCTGTCGAAGCACGTCCTTGTCTTTGGTCAATATCACGGGATACTTGAACCATGTGTTGTAAGATCGTGAAATGGGCTTGAGCATATGCATCCATATCTGGAGTAATTGCTTTCCTTTCGATGGTCCCGATACTTCGAGCCTCCCCTCATGGTGAGATCAAGGCACACCCATCGGTTCGACTGAGCCATGTAATCGACGAGAACTCAATGACCTCTTCGGTTGAATAACCTTCGACGATCTTGCCTCGGTAGAGATCGATTCCGTACATAGGACTTGAGAATTCCCATGAACCTCTCGAGCGGGTACATGCTATGTAGGAACATGGGCCAAGACATCTTTATCTCCCTCACAATATGAACAATGAGATGGACCATGATATCAAAAAATGACGGAGGGAGATACATCTCAAGATCACATAGAGTCGCTCACCACCTCATCCTGCGAGCATCTAGTCCTTCAGGATCGGTGACCTTCTCTCGAGCAATTATGTTAAAGAAATAACACGACCTCATGATTGTCTCGGACCTTGATCGGCAAAATACTTCTAATTGCAATAGGGAGCATTTGTGTCATTAGCACATGACAATCATGAGACTTCATGCCAATTAACTTTAAATCTTTCATCGAAAGAAGTTTCTTCATATTATGCGGAGTTATCAGGCGAACTTTCACACCATGCAAGCACCAACCAGTTCAGTTCTTTTCACCTTGGACAAAGTGTAACAAGTAGGGGAAGGTACGTTCATCCTTTATCGGTCTTTGTTGGTGCTAAATCGGTCGATGTCTATATCAACCAAGTCAAGCCATGCATTGACACCATCCTTTGTTTTGTCACGAATGTTCAAGATGAGACCAATCAAGTCGTCACATACATTCTTCTTCACGCATGACGTCGATGCACGATGGATAACTTCTAGGTGCTCCCAATAAGGTAAGTCCCAAAATATTGATCTCTTCTTCCACATGTTCATCTTACGGGTCCTCGATTTACGTCCCTTTCCGAGCACAACATCTAAATCCTTAACCATATCATAGATCTATTTTTCGCTTAAATGCCTTGGAGCTGAACTATCCTCCTTCTCTCCGTCAAATTGTTTCTTCATCCTGTGGTATGGGTGAATCCTCCGAAGGAACCTACGATGACACATGTACACGGTTTTGCGCGAGTGATTCAGCCACACACTCTCAGTATCATCTAAGCAGTGAGTATAGGCTTTGGCCCATTTTGTACTCTGGCCTAACAGATTAGCAAGGGTAGGATAATCATTTATAGTGCAGAACAATAAGGAACGTAAAGTGAAGTTCTCTCGCTTGTATGCATCCCATACCTGTACCCCTTCAATCCATAGTATTTTTAGATCTTCCATCAATGGTGCTAGGTATACATCAATATCATTCCCAGGTTGCTTCGGCCCTTCGTTAAGTATCGACAGCAAAATATACTTTTGCTTCATACACAACCGAGGAGGAATGTTGTAGATATAGAGCGTCACGGGCCAAGTGCTATGTCGGCTGCTCATGTTACCGAAAGGATTCATTCCATCTGTACTCAATCCAAACCTCATATTCTTCCGTTCCAGACCAAGTCTCCGCAAACCTCCTATCGATGTTTCTCTCACGGGCTAATCAAGAGGGTGTCTTAGCTTTCAAGTCATTCGGCGCTCCTCCGAGTGCCAATGCAGCAGTTTTGCATTCTTTGTGTTCGCAAAAAATAGCTTCAAACGGGGAATTACAGGAAGATACCACGCCACCTTAACATGAGGTCCTTTCTTCACCTCAATTCCTTCGTCGTCATCTGATTGATTCTTATGCTTGTATCGGGATGCGTTGCACACCGGACATGCGTGCATGTTTGTATACTTGTTACGGAACAGGATACAGTCGTTCGGACATGCATGTGTTCTTTCCACTTCCATTCCCAATGGACAAAGAACCTTCTTGGCTTTTTAGGTGATTTTGGGCAACTCGTTTCCCTCCGGAAGCATGTTCGCTAAGAGACCTAATAGCCCCGTAAAACTCTTGTCAGACCAATCATTGCTTATCTTCAATTTCAGCAGTTCAAGCCACGATGACAACTCAGGTATTCCAGCTTGCGCCAGTGGAACAAAGGTTTCTCCGAGTCCTCCATCAAGCCCCTGAATTGAACATACTCCTTCTCATCACAGTTCATCTTCAGTATGCGCAGCATCAGATCTAGATTGTCATCGTGCGGCCTATCCGAATTGGAACCATAATCGACATCATCCGCGACATATCGTTGACTTCTGTATAATATGCTCTTCACCGGGATGGTCCAGCGTGTATAACCCTTTTGAAACCCTTGAATCAAGTGTGCTTTGATCTGCTTTCAGTTCTTAAATATCTTGATTCTCGCATCAATGCATGGACCATTATATATTCCGCCTTATTCAACATATCCTCCTCGGCGGCTCTTGTACACTTACACGCCATTAATGTACTCTTCACTCACACGGTTCTCGACCTACATCGGCTTGATCCATCACACGGTTTGTATTGAAAACCATGGAAATAAATAAAAGGTGACTTGGAAGCCAAGCGTATTTCTGGAGGCTTAATTACGCTTTCCAACAAAGAAAGTGTATTTTTCTCCGAACTAAAGGTGGCTTTTTACATTTTTTACATTTTTGGATTTTATTAACTTACATGTGGGCCCTACTTGTCGCTGACTCATTTTTATTTCATGATTTTATTTATAAAATCTATGGCGATCCCACATGTCATAGACTTGTTAGTTTATTAATTAAATGATTAAAAAGCAGTTGGATTTGAAGCTCAAATTTGGGTGATATCGCATTGCTAATAGTCGTGTTTCGGGGCCCTAAGGTTGCTTGAGGCGAACCGACGGTGATGTCTGTGGGCTGGTATGGGCTTCACTAGCGATTCAGCGTAAACACCTAAACTACTCAAATTAAAGGATGTTTATGCTCGGTAGCTCACCTCGATCACGAGGAATGTGTTAATGAAGTCGGGGAAGGTCCAAGGTAACATCCCAAATGTATAATTAGGGTTAATCAAGTATAATTATATGTGTAGAAATTAAAACTTTTTCTCACATCTTGAAAACCCTAAAATCTCATGTGATTTTTGTCCAAGAGTTGTGTAATCCAAAACACAAAGCTCTTGTTGACCAAAAATCAAACTCATTCTCCAATTATCTTAAATCTTGTGCCAAACATTTGGAATATATTTTCCTTGGTCCCAAAAACCGATATGGGACCCCTTCAAAAAATATCATGAGTTATAACACTTGTTGATAATTTTGGAGGCAAAACAATCCTTTAAACAACCTTCATGAATTTCCTGAGAAAATGCATTGCATAATAACCTCTGGAAATTTTATGCAAGGTTGATCTCATCGTCAGCAAGCTCCAGTTAAAATTTCATCAAATTTGGAGTTCATTTGCTATCTCAAATAATTCTGGTAAGTTTCAGCTGTTAAAACTAAATTTAAAAGCCTACACTATTCCTTGGGCTAGCCCTATTCAAAGTCGGGTCCAGCCTCAACCATGTCTCTGCACCTCAGCAGACCTCATCTCCATTTGATCAAATGCACTGCTGGATTTACATCCAACAGCCACGACCTCCTCCGCGTCAACACCGCAAGAAAGACCTCCTCATTCATGAGGTCATTGCCGCTGGATCCGTGATCAACGGCCATGACCTCCCCTGTGTTAAACCTCAAAGACCTCCTCGAGTCGTTAAACCATCGCAATGAGGTCATCCTATTTGTTGAGGTCGAGCCGCTGGATCAAATCCAAAGCCCACGACCTCCTCCTCAACATACTCACCAGTCTTCCCATTTCGTGGAGGTCATAGCCCTTGGATCCAAGATCCATGGCCCCGACCTCCCTCACTGCTAAACTAGACAAACCTCCCACCTAACCTAGGTCGTCGAGCCATGGATCAAATCCAACACTCACGACCTCCCGTGTTATCAAGCACTCACAACCTCCCCCATCTTTGTTGTGCAATCGCTAGATTAAAATCTACTGTCCACGACCTCCTTTTTGTCTCATGCGCACCAGACCTCCCAACAAGACGTGAGATCGTAGTTCCTTAGATCTAAATCTAAAGGCCATGACCTCCCTTGTGCTATGCGCAAGCTCAGACCTCCACCTCTTTTGATCGAACCTCAAGAGACCTCATCTCCATTTGATCAAATGCAGCTGCTGGATTTACATCCAACACCACGACCTCCTCCGCGTCAACACCGCAAAGACCTCCCTCACCTCATGAGGTCATTGCCGCTGATCCGTGATCAATGGTCATGACCTCCCCCGTGTTAAACCTCAAAGACCTCCTCGAGCTGTTAAACCATCGCAATGAGGTCATCCCATTTGTTGAGGTCGAGCCATTGGATCAAATCCAACACCCACGACCTCCTCCTCAACATACTCAACAGTCATCCCACCCACGTGAGGTCATAGCCCTTGGATCCAAGATCCATGGCCCTGACCTCCTCCTCTCAACCTAAACTAAACAAACCTCCCACTCTAACCAAGGTCGAGCTATTGATCAAATCCAACACCACGACCTCCCCTGCTATCAAGCACTCACAACCTCCCCATCTTTTGTTGTGCACCGTTAGATTAAAATCTACGGTCACGACCTCCTTTTTGTCTCATGCGCACTGACCTTCTCTCAACAAGACGTGAGATCATAGCCCTTAGATCTAAATCTAAAGGCCATGACCTCCCTTGTGCTATGCAAGCTCAGACCTCCACCTCTTTTGATCGAACCCTTAGATCTAAATCTAACGGTCCCGACCTCCCTTGCCTCGCTGCGCATCATATCGACACCTCCCCATTGTGTGCCCTTGATTTAAATCCAAAGGCCATGACCTCCCTCATGTCTTTTGATCGCGTGCGTTAAGTCCTCACCGGAGGTCCGCGACTGCTGGATGGAGATCCAACGCTTTGGACCTCCCCGTCCCTTTTCCTCACGTATGCTGCTGACATGAAATCGGAGGGCCACGACCTCCCATCTCTGATCGTGTGGCCGGGACCTCCTCCCACCACTTAAAACATAACGGTTCAAAACCACATCGGAGGGCCAGACCTCCCCGTGGTCTTATCCAACGGTCAAAATGACCTCCCCGTTCTTCTCCTTCCTTGGTCACGCTGCGGCGGGCCTCGAGCAAGTGAATTAATGCCCACTGGCCCAATCGTGTACCTTATAATGCCTCTTTGTCGACCAAGATTTAATGCAGTCACTTTCCGCCTATCAGTCAAGACAGCCTTGCCTCTTGTCAACTTTAGGTCATGTCCATCCCATGGACTCAACCCGGGGCTAAGCTCACCATGGAGCTTAGCCCCAGCTCATAACCTTCACTCAAAGCTATAAGTCACCCTTGGGTTCCTCCCTTAGCTTCTTTGGCACACTTCTAAGCTCTAAGCTTGCACCGTGTCATTTGAGCTTTCTCTCCTCCCTCTTGGCGCCATTGTTGAGAAGCTTGAAGCTCCTCTATGGACAAGGGTCCCCGGAGTTTTTCCTCCTTTTCTCCTTGCTTCCATTTGTGCCCTACCCTCCGGGACCAAGGCCTAACTTGATATTGTTGGGCATTTGCAGAGGGGGACAAAGTGGAGCTTGAAGTTGAAGCTTTGGCCGGAGCACCCTTCCTCCCCGGCACCGGCCCTCCTTCCTCGACCTCCTCAAAGACCTTAGGACCTCCTGTACTCCCGATAGTCCTTAGCGCTGGCACCAGATGTATGAGGTCGCGAGCTTTTAAATTGGGCACACGCTTGTTTGGTTGTCGCATGAGCTTCCTTTTGCATTTTGGATTTTGCCGCAGCTTGTTCGTTGTCCTCTCCGCTCGCGCGTTCAAGGCCGCCGCCGCTTGAGAGGAGGTCCTTGGTGCGATGGTTATTATGACCCAATGGTACTCATTGATCTCGCCGGCGAGGTCTACATCGCCGGCGATGACCTCGCCTTTTGCGCTGGTTTTGTCGACACAACGGCAGCGCTGTTGTCGCTTTTAGGACAGAAATCCTCCATGTTTAATGCGCTAATCATGTGTTCCAATCATTGTAATCATTCGATGTCTTAACCGCCTTTAATCCACCCTTTAATGTGCGATTTAAGACCTCACGCGCTGACCTCCTTGATGTCCAGCGCCAAGATTTATTCATGTCCAAGCTGCGGCGCTGAAGTTAAGGCTGGGTCTGGGACGCCTGCACCTCCTCCGAGGAGATCTCGAGCGCCCAAGACCTCCCTTGCGCATCGTGGCCGCCTGCACCTCCCTCGAGGTCTGTGGACGTTAGGACCTCCCTTAGACCTCTCCTAGCCTATCTCACCTGCTCATGACCTCCCCGGTAGATCTTGACCGCCAAGGTCCTCCTCGACGATCTCAACCATCGAGGACCTCCTTGAACATCTCGACCGGCCCAGACCTCCCCCGTGAGGTCCTCGACGATGTAGATTTTCCTCAAGGAGATCTTGATAGTTTGGACCTTCCTTGGAAGATCTCAACCGCTGAGGACCTCCCTTTAGATCTGGTCCGCTCCGGACCTCCTTTCTATGTTGTGGTCCGCTGATTTCCCATCTACGGCCACGACCTCCCCTCACCTCGCAATGTGAGTTGCTAAGAGGTCCAGACCTCTCGACCTTCCCTCAGCGCTGCAGGCGTTGTTCACCGGGAGGTCTGAGCCGCTGGATTTATGATCTGTGGCTCACGCCCTCCCATACCCTTGTGAGTTTTAGAAATTCCAAAGGAGCTCTAGTATAAACTGAAATAAGGTATAGACTTTAGAATTTCATATCTCTTTCATTTTAATTCCAAATGAGGTCATTCAAATTGTGTTAGCTCTGTTTTGAACTTGACTTTAATCCAAAAATGATTGTAAGTTGAGTTCAGCTCCAGAGCACAGTTTGCCATTAGATTTTAAAACCAACTTTAAAATGTGCACTTAAATCAATGCTTAACTTGTAAAATACATAACTAATGCTCTATAGACTATTTTTGGGTGAGACCAACTTTGTTGGTTTCTCTCTTAGTGAACTCACTGTGAAAATTAGTTTTGAGCATGTTGCTGTTAGGAAATTGAGGACTTGTGCATTATAATTTTGTTCAAGTTCTTGTTCTTGAAAAATTATAGAAAGTGCATCATAGCTCCAAATGAGGTGAACTCAATTGTGTTAGTCATCTCATGAGGTGCTGGTTTTACAGTAAAAATTTCAGCTTCACTTCTATTATAGAAAATTTTGCGATGAACAGTAACATATTTCTAATTAATAGGCTGAGCAGAATTGATTTCATCATATCTTTTGCATTGAGAATCCAAATCAATTGGTTCTTGTTGTTAAATTCATGATAAATCATTGTCTTGCTGCTGTAAAATTTTCATGGCTTTTGGAGTTTGTTTGTTGTGCTGTCTTTGTTGTGTTTCGTCGTTCTTATCGGTTCTTTCTCAATTTTCCGTTAGGCTTCGACATTTGTGGTGATCCCGAGAGCGACCCTCTGCCACAACTCGGCCAGCAACAAGGCAAGCAGTTTGACCATTTCCATCATTGTCCCATTACTTTAAAGCTTAATACTTTGTTTTACTTCTATGTATGCATGCTACTTTGTGTTAAATGTCGCTAGCGAGCCTATAGTTGCATGATCTGAGGAATTGTTTATCCTCTACTACCATGAGCCTAGGTTATTTGCTGTGGTGGGAGCTCGTTGGATGAGCTCTTATCACTTAGTAGTTTCGATGTAAATTGCTTAGACATGCCTAGTTATCGGTAGAATGGGCGATCATCGACTTAGTCGATGGTCTTGATCACTCAAAATGATTATTACTCCTATATGTCCAGCACTTGTGCTTTGTTTAATTTGTAAAATCAAAACTGAAAATAAAAGATTGATTTAGACTTGGGCATATTGGATGGATGGTGCGGTTTTGGATGTGGTGGTATGCCCGGGTCCCTAAGGACCGAGTACTTGGGTCACTAAGTTGTTTATTTCACAGACTAACCACGCGAGGGCATATGGAACCCTCTTGACTAAGTACTCTAGGAGGTGTTAATTATGAGCGAGCTCGGTTGGTGTGTTTTCAAAACAAATGTATATGTATAGTGTGGGGGAGCATTAGCTTCCGGGAAGGTTGTGATGTCTCCTTCTCCCCGTGGGTTGTGCAGCTCAGAATTAGCATTCATCCTTTGGAAATGTCTCAGAGGACTTAGCTGCACAAAGACACCTTCGGAAGTGTGCGAAGGAAAGGCGGTCTGACGTGTGGGTACAAAGTGGTACACCCCGCAGGATAAAACTATTCAATAGCCTCGCCCTAGGTTATGGACATGCTTGGTAAGGTCGTTCAAGACTAGACTACAACCTTTAATTAAAACTTGACATGGTTGGTATGAACGGGAGTTCATGCTATTGTTGTGGTGACTTGGGTTAGTCACTTCCGTGATTGTTCTTGTTGTTGTTATTATGTTATTATCTCGTTGTTACTTCAACATTTAAAAATGCTTTGCCAAATTGCCTTCAATCTATTATGTTATTGCAAATAAATGTTGCTTTATGCTAAAATGAGTCCAAAGCCTCATCCACTTAAATAAAGCTTGCATGTAGCTATTTATAGTTCTCGTTATCTCACACGAAGTCTTATGGAGTACTTTATGTACTCATCCGCCGTGGTTGTGGCAATTTTTTGTGGCTTTTGTTGCAGAGGAAGAAGGAGAGCTCCAAGAGCCTCTCTTTGTGCTACGTGTTGCGCTTTCTTCGACGACTAGCTTGGCGGTCCGGCGAGATGCCTAGGGTTAAGGCACACCGATTGGCTTTGTGTTATAGCCATCTTTATGGCACTTTTGCTTCCGCTGTTATCTTTTGTAATTATTGCTATTTGGCCTAAGGGCCTCTTTTGTAATATCTATTCCATATTAATGTTAACTTCTGGTTTGTTGCTTATGTTCTATGTGTTGTATGGAATTGATACATTCTTTTGTTGTGAGGTATGTATACTGCATTCTGGGAAGTATACATCTCTCGAGACCGGGGTTTATTTGGTTGATAATACTAGGGTCAATCGGATGACTAAGTATTATGAGCCTAATAAACGTCGGGGTCTCACAAAAGTTGGTATCAGAGCCATACTGACCGTAGTAACGCAAGCTTGGTCGTCCTTAGGATATTTTGAAAACCTATTTTCAAAGCATCAAATGAGTTTTGAAAGCTTAGGAAATTCTCGGATTTTATTCCTTACCTATCTTAGCTTTCTCTTCTCATCCCACTCTAATTTGAGTTTTAAAAGTTGTTTTCTCTCTTCCTTCTACAAAATAGTTGTTATCGATTAACACTGGTTTTGGGAGAACCAATGAGATTGGCAAATTGAAGTGTGAGCTGCCCACTACAAGGTTTTGAAGTTCGAGTCGGTGATTCGACAAGGAGCTTGGATGCTAAATCTGGACAGCAAGCATCAAATTTCCGGACAGCAGTCTCAAAGGTGTCTAATTAGGATAGATAATGAGAGGTTAATCAACTAAAACTTGTGGGAATAAAAGGGTAAGATGTGATACTAGTTAGCTAAGTATCTAACACTTATTTCGCTGATTTAACCTTGCTCTTTAGTAGCATTAGCTCTCACCTTACAATCTGATTTTTGATCTTCTCGACCAATTACTCGCTCATTCAATACGGGTTAGTTGAGTTGAGAAGTTGAGCCTTATGCTTGGTGTTTCTTGGCTGTTTTAGAGTCTTTTAGAAGCTTTTTAAAGTTTAAATAACCGCTGATTTTGGCTTTCGCTTGGGGTGATATTCCATTCCCTAGTCGATCGCTTTTGCTTTCTTTAAGGCTTTGTTTTTGGGTCTAGTTGCTAACCAAAATTCCTTGTAACAGATGGCCGGACGACTCAGAGCGGCTAAGGCGATCGGCCACTGGTCCGGACGAGGAGCTTCCTCCTCCTCCGACCATGGCCGAGGTTCTTCTTCAGATCGAAGCGCAACCGCGGATGACAGGAGAGTTCTATCGACGCCATCGCGCGCAACACCACCGACTTACGGAGCTTCAGATCCGGGCAAGGAATGCCCATCACCGCGTGGAGGACTCGCGGAGTTTCTTCGTACTCAGCCCCTACCTTTTCCCGGCCCGAGGACCTTTGATGCGGACGATTGGCTTGCTCTTGTGGAGCGAAGCCAGATCGCGCAGCGAGAGCACGAGAAGGCGCTGTTCGATCGCACCACCGAGGGTGCAGCCTTGTCATGGTGGGAGAGCTTTCTCGCCATGCAGCCCGCAGACCACACCGTCTCTTGGGAGGAGTTTCGTACTGCCTTCCGTCGGGCTCACATCCCTGCCGGCTTGATGGAGATCAAGAAGCAGGAGTTTCTTGTGCTCAAGCAAGGGCGTGGCTCACTCATGGAGTATGTCTACGAGTTCAACCATCTAGCTCGTTATGCTCCTGAGGATGTGGCCACTGATATGGCTAAGGTGCCAAGTTCAGCGTGGCTTGTCCGAGGAGTCAAGGACAAGCTATCCATTGTCGACTTTCCCGATTTCCGCACCTTGGTCGACAAGGCCATCGTCGAGCATGCGGCTCGAGAGCTTATGGACTCCGCAAGCGCAAGTGGAGGCCCATAAGTCATCCAGGGCCGTTCCTCCGTCCCCGCCGGGCGCCTCGGGGTACCACTCACTCTCTTCGGCGCCCGAGGTCACCGCCTGTTTCGCCCATCGCAGCCGTGTCTCACCACGCACTGCGAAGTCAGAGAGCGCCCCCGCAACCGGCCGCCGGGTCACATGTTTCTCATGCACCGTAAGGGCATTATGCGAACCAATGCCCTAAGAAGACAGAGCCCTCGCCCCAATGGAGGACGCGGCCAGAGGTGGTGCACCAGACCGAAGATCGTCCCCGCTACCCAAGGCGTGGGTAGTGGTCGCGTCAACGCCATCACCACAGAGGAGGCTCAGAGGCACCCGACGCCGTGCTAGGTACACTTTCGTTAACTCTCATCCCGCCATCGCTTTTGTTTGATTCAGAGCATCTCATTCATTTGTTTCGAAGTCTTTTGTGCTCTCGGAGAGCTTTTTTCTCTCCATTGTCGGTCCCGCTACTCATTCGCTCTCCCGGTTCGGAGTTGAGAGCTGAATCTGAGTGTAGGGATGTCCCTATCGAGATCGAAGGGGTAGGTTTCTTAGCAAACCTTATCCTTCTCCATTCAGTGAGTCTTGATGTGATTCTTGGCATGGATTGGTTGTCCCAACATGGGGCAAATCGATTGCGCCAGAAGCTCATCTCTATCTAGTCCTCCCATGAAAGGTGTTCACTTTTCGCGAAGTCGCTAGATCCGCATCTCTTCGCTTGAAGCAAAGCCCGCCTAGATATTAGCTAAGTCCCAACAGTTTGTGACTTTGTTGATGTCTTTCCGCTGATCTTCCAGGATGCCACCCGCTCGAGACCTCGAATTTGTCATTGAGTTGGCTCCCTGCATCGCCCCTATCTCAAAGAGGCCTTATCGGATGCCACCGAACGAGTTGGTAGAATTGAAGAAGCGCTAAGTGAGCTGCAAGAGAAGGGTTTCATTCGCCTAGCTCATCTCCTTGGGGTTGTCCGCAATCTTCGTAAAGAAGAAGGACGGTATTTTACATGATGTGTGTTGATTACCGCCCACTTAATGAAGTGACGGTAAAGAACAAGTATCCATTGCCCAAGATCGACGATCTCTTCGATCAATTAACTGGAGCTCGAGTTTTCCAAGATTGATTTGAGAGGGATATCATCGAGTTCGGATTCGCCCGAGGATATTCCAAAGACGGCGTTTCTACTCGCCACGGCTTGTATGAGTACACCGTCATGTCGCTCGCTTAACCAATGCTCCCGCTTTGTTCATGAACCTCATGAATTCGGTATTCATGGAGTATTTGGATAAGTTTGTCGTGGTCTTCATCGATGATATTCTTATCTATTCCAAGAACGATGAGGATCATACCGAGCATCTGAAGCTTGTGTTAGGCAAGCTACGTGAGCACCAGCTGTACGCGAAGTTCAGCAAGTTTGCGCTCTGGTTGAAGGAAGTGGCTTTCTTAGGCCATATTCTTTCAGCGGAGGCGAGTATTGATCCTAGCAAGGTCACCGATGTTCTTTCATGGAGTCCGCCCACTTCGTCACCGGCGCGGAGTTTTCTTGGTTTAGCGGGATATTATCGCCGCTTTATCGAGAACTTCTCCAAGATCGCGGCCGATGACGGAGTTGCTCAAGAAGGACAAGAAGTTCTTGTGGTCCGATGCTTGCATGGCAAGTTTCCATATACTCAAGAAGCGCTTGACCACCGCCCCGTTCCTTGTTCTTCCCGATATCCATCGCAGCTTCGATATCTTTTGCGATGCTTCGCGTCGAGGCCTCGGTTGTGTCCTTATGCAAGAAGGCAAGGTAGTGGCCTATGCATCAAGGCAATTGAGACCTCATGAACTCAACTACCCTACTCATGACTTGGAGTTGGGCTGCGTGATTCATGCACTTAAGATTTGGCGACATTACCTAATCGGAATCGCTAGAAGTGTATTCGATCACAAAGCCTCAAGTACTTGTTCACCCAACCTGACCTGAACCTCGTGCAAAGGAGATGGTTGGAGTTGATCAAGGATTATGATATGGGTATTCACTACCATCCGGCAAGGCTAATGTCGCTGCCGATGCGCTTAGTCGCAAAGCGCATTGTAATGCCTTAGTGCTCAAGGAGCATTCGCCTCTCTTCTCAAGGCATTCCAGCGCCTCAACTTGGAGATAGTTGAGCATGGATCTCTCGCGCCATGGTTGTGCAACCAACCTTGGTGGATCGGATCAAGTCCGCCCAAGCAATGGATGTTGGAGTGAGCCACATTAAGGCAAATGTCAAGAACGGAACGACCAAGTGCTTCTCGAGGATGAGCATGGCGTCGTGAGGTTCGGCAATGCCTTGTGGTTCCAAAGGACATGGAGTTGCGGAATTTAATCCTCCGCGAAGCCCATGATTCGCTTTTATCCATTCATCCCGGCCACAAAGATGTATCAAGATCTCCGCCAGAGATTTTGGTGGACCCGAATGAAGAGGGAGATCGCGGTTCGTTGTCGAAAGCGACGTGTGTCGCCGCAGTCAAGGCCGAGCATCGGCCCCGCCGGATCGCTTCACTTTTGCCAATTCCTCGAGTGGAAGTGGGATTCGATCGAATGGATTTTATCACCGGTCTACCCACGCCCCAAGAAGAATGATGCCATTTGGGTCGCCATCGATCGATTGACTAAGGTGGCACATTTCCTTCCCGCCAAGACCGAACTTCGTAGGTCTTTTGGCGGAACTCTATATCGCCCGCATCGTGAGTTTGCACGGTGTGCCAAAGACGATTGTGTCGGATCGTGGATCCTTTTCACGCCTCGCTTTTGGCATAGCTTGCAAGAGGCTATGGGCACTGTTTGCTTTTCAAGACGGCATATCATCCCCAAACCGATGGTCGACCGAGAGGGTCAACCAAGTTTTGGAAGACATGCTTCGTGCTTGTGTCCTTTCATATGGGAAGCATTGGGAGAAATGCTTGCCATTCGCCGAAGTTTTCTTATAACAACAACTTTTCAAAGCCGCCTCGGCATGGCACCATTTGAGGCCTTGTACGGAGAAAGTGTAGAACCCGTTGAACTGGTCGAGACCGGTGAGAGACTCTCTTTGGCCCGGACTCAATCAATGAGGCCGAGCGCCAAGTCCAAATTTTATTCGAGAGCTGCTATGCGCACACTCAATCCAGCAAAAGAGCTATGCGGATCGCCGCCGACGTGAGTTACGTTTTGAGCCTAATGACTTTGTTTATCTCAAAGTCTCTCCTTTGAAGGGCCATCAACGCTTTGGCGCCAAGGGCAGTTAGCTCCTCGATATGTCGGTCCCTACCGCGCTATCGAGAAGAAGGAGCTGTTGCCTATAAGTTGGAGTTGCCACTGCACTTGAGGGGTACATGATGTTTTCCATGTGTCCCAGCTTAAGAAGTGCCTCCGTGTTCCAACCGAGGAAGCTCCGCTGGAAACCTCGATGTCCGTGAAGATTTGACCTATCGCGAGCACCTGCTCACAGACTCGATGAGTCCGAACGAAGGACAAGGAATAAGACCATCAAGTTCCTTAAAGTTCAGTGGGTCAAACCATTCTCGAGGATGAGGCTACTTGGGAAAGAGAAGATCGCTCACGCATGGACTATCCATCTTTCTTTCGAGTGAGCCAAATCTCGGGGCGAGATTTCTGTAAGGGGAGGAGATTTTGTAACATCCCAAATGTATAATTAGGGTTAATCAAGTATAATTATATGTGTAGAAATTAAAACTTTTTCTCACATCTTGAAAAACCCTAAAATCTCATGTGATTTTTGTCCAAGAGTTGTGTAATCCAAAACACAAAGCTCTTGTTGACCAAAAATCAAACTCATTCTCCAATTATCTTAAATCTTGTGCCAAACATTTGGAATATATTTTCCTTGGTCCCAAAAACTGATATGGGACCCTTCTAAAAATATCATGAGTTATAACACTTGTTGATAATTTTTGGAGGCAAAACAATCCTTTAAACAACCTTCATGAATTTCCTGAGAAAATGCATTGCATAATAACCTCTGGAAATTTTATGCAAGGTTGATCTCATTGTCAGCAAGCTCCAGTTAAAATTTCATCAAATTTGGAGTTCATTTGCTATCTCAAATAATTCTGTAAGTTTCAGCTGTTAAAAACTAAATTTAAAAGCCTACACTATTCCTTGGGCTAGCCATATTCAAAGTTGGTCCAGCCCAACCATGTCTGCACCTCAAGAGACCTCATCTCCATTTGATCAAATGCACTGCTGGATTTACATCCAACACCACGACCTCCTCCGCGTCAACACCGCAAAGACCTCCCACCTCATGAGGTCATTGCCGTTGGATCCGTGATCAACGGTCATGACCTCCCCGTGTTAAACCTCAAAGACCTCCTCGAGCTGTTAAACCATCGCAATGAGGTCATCCCATTTGTTGAGGTCGAGCCGCTGGATCAAATCCAACACCCACGACCTCCTCCTCAACATACTCAACAGTCATCCCACCCACGTGAGGTCATAGCCCTTGGATCCAAGATCCATGGCCCCGACCTCCTCCTCTCAACCTAAACTAAACAAACCTCCCACCTAACCAAGGTCGAGCCATTGGATCAAATCCAACACTCACGACCTCCCTGCGCTATCAAGCACTCACAACCTCCCCATCTTTTGTTGTGCACCGTTAGATTAAAATCTACTACCACGACCTCCTTTTTGTCTCATGCGCACTGACCTCCCGGCAAGACGTGAGATCGTAGCCCTTAGATCTAAATCTAAAGGCCATGACCTCCCTTGTGCTATGCAAGCTCAGACCTCCACCTCTTTTGATCGAACCCTTAGATCTAAATCTAACGGTCCCGACCTCCCTTGCTCGCTATGCGCATCATATCGCACCTCCCGGTCATTGTGTGCCCTTGATTTAAATCCAAAGGCCATGACCTCCCTCATGTCTTTTGATCGCGTGCGTTAAGTCCTCACCGAGGTCCGCACTGCTGGATGGAGATCCAACGCTTTGGACCTCCCCGTCCCTTTTCCTCACGTATGCTTTTGACATGAAATCGGAGGGCCACGACCTCCCCATCCTTGATCGTGTGGCTGGGACCTCCTCCCACCACTTAAAACATAACGGTTCAAAATGACATCGGAGGGTTAGGACCTCCCGTGGGTCTTATCCAACGGTCAAAATGACCTCCCTGTTCTTCTCCTTCCTTGGTCACGCGTGCGTGCCTCGAGCAAGTGAATTAATGCCCACTTGTCCACTCGTGTACCTTATATCAGCTCTTTTGTCGACCAAGATTTAATGCAGTCGCACTTTCCGCCATCGATCAGCACAGACCGCCTTGTCAACTTTAGGTCATGTCCATCCCATGGACCAACCCGTGGGCTAAGCTCACCATGGAGCTTAGCCCCGCTCATAACCTTCACTCAGCTATAAGTCACCCTTGGGTTCCTCCCTTAGCTTCTTTGGCACACTTCTAAGCTCTAAGCTTGCACCGTGTCATTTGAGCTTTCCTCTCCTCCCTCTTGGTCGCCATTGTTGAGAAGCTTGAAGCTCCTCGGTGGACAAGGGTCCTGGAGTTTTTCCCCCTTTTCTCCTTGCTTCCATTTGTGCCCTACCCTCTGGGACCAAGGCCTAACTTGATATTGTTGGGCATTTGCAGAGGGGGACAAAGTGGAGCTTGAAGTTGAAGCTTTGGCCGGAGCACCCTTCCTCCCCAAGACCGGTCCTCCTTCCTCGACCTCCTCAAAGACCTTAGGACCTCCGTGTACTCCCGATAGTCCTTTAGCGCTGGGCACCAGATGTATGAGGTCGCGAGCTTTTAAATTGGGCACACGCTTGTTTGGATTGTCGCATGAGCTTCCTTTTGCATTTTGGATTTTGCCGTGTGCTTGTCTTCGTTGTCCTCTCCGGCTCGCCGGCGTTCAAGGCCGTCGCCGCCGTTGAGAGGAGGTCCTTTGGGTGCGCATGGTTATTGCGGACCCAATGGTACCATTGATCTCGCCATGAGGTCTACATCGCCGCGATGACCTCGCCTTTTGCGCCGGTTTTGTCGGACACAACGGCAGCGTCGTTGTCGTTTTTAGGACAGAAATCCTCCATGTTTAATGCGCTAATCATGTGTTCCAATCATTGTAATCATTGGATGTCTTAACTGCCTTTAATCCACCCTTTAATGTGCGCATTTAAGACCTCCCGCGCGCGCGGACCTCCTTGATGTCCAGCGCGCATTTATTCATGTCCAAGCGCGTGCGCGAGTTAAGGCGCTGGGTCTGGGACGTCCAGACCTCCTCCGAGGAGATCTGGGCGCCCAAGACCTCCCTTGCGCATCGTGGCCGCCCAGACCTCCTCGGAGGTCTGTGGACGTTAGGACCTCCCTTAGGACCTCTCTGTAGCCATCTCACCTGCTCATGACCTCCCCGTAGATCTTGACCGCCAAGGTCCTCCTCGACGATCTGAACCATCGAGGACCTCCTTGGAACATCTGGACCGCCCAGACCTCCCCCGTGAGGTCCTGGACGATGTAGATTTTCCTCAAGGAGATCTTGATAGTTTGGACCTTCCTTTGGAAGATCTCAACCGCTGAGGACCTCCCTTTAGATCTGGTCCGCTCCGACCTCCTTTCTATGTTGTGGTCCGTTGATTTCCCATCTACGGCCACGACCTCCCCTCACCTCAAGCATGTGAGTTGCTAAGAGGTCCAGACCTCTGGACCTTCCCGCTGCGTGTGTTGTTCACCTGGGAGGTCTTGAGCCGCTGGATTTATGATCTGTGGCTCACGCCCTCCCATACCCTTGTGAGTTTTAGAAATTCCAAAGGAGCTCTAGTATAAACCTAAATAAGGTATAGACTTTAGAATTTCATATCTCTTTCATTTTAATTCCAAATGAGGTCATTCAAATTGTGTTAGCTCTGTTTTGAACTTGACTTTAATCCAAAAATGATTGTAAGTTGAGTTCAGCTCCAGAGCACAGTTTGCCATTAGATTTTAAAACCAACTTTAAAATGTGCACTTAAATCAATGCTTAACTTGTAAAATACATAACTAATGCTCTATAGACTATTTTTGGGTGAGACCAACTTTGTTGGTTTCTCTTAGTGAACTCACTGTGAAAATTAGTTTTGAGCATGTTGCTGTTAGGAAATTGAGGACTTGTGCATTATAATTTTGTTCAAGTTCTTGTTTTTGAAAAATTATAGAAAGTGCATATAGCTCCAAATGAGGTGAACTCAATTGTGTTATTCATCTCATGAGGTGCTGGTTTTACAGTAAAAATTTCAGCTTCACTTCTATTCTAGAAAATTTTGCGATGAACAGTAACATATTTCTAATTAATAGGTTGAGCAGAATTGATTTCATCATATCTTTTGCATTGAGAATCCAAATCAATTGGTTCTTGTTGCTAAATTCATGATAAATCATTGTCTTGCTGCTGTAAAATTTTCATGGCTTTTGGAGTTCGTTTGTTGTGCTGTCTTTGTTGTGTTTCGTCGTTTTATCGGTTCTTTCTCGCTTCCGTTAGGGCTTCGACATTTGTGGTGATCCCGAGAGCAACCCTCTGCCACAACTTGGCCAGCAACAAGGCAAGCAGTTTGACCATTTCCATCATTGTCCCATTACTTTAAAGCTTAATACTTTGTTTTACTTCTATGTATGCATGCTACTTTGTGTTAAATGTCGCTAGCGAGCCTATAGTTGCATGATCTGTAGGAATTGTTTATCCTCTACTACCATGAGCCTAGGTTATTTGCTGTGGTGGGAGCTCGTTGGATGAGCTCTTATCACTTAGTAGTTTCGATGTAAATTGCTTAGACATGCTTAGTTATCGGTAGAATGGGCGATCATCGACTTAGTCGATGGTCTTGATCACTCAAAATGATTATTACTCCTATATGTCCAGCACTTGTGCTTTGATTAATTTGTAAAATCAAAACTGAAAATAAAAGATTGATTTAGACTTGGGCATATTGGATGGATGGTGCGGTTTTTGGATGTGGTGGTATGCCCGGGTCCCTAAGGACCGAGTACTTGGGTCACTAAGTTGCGATTTCGCAGACTAACCACGCGAGGGGCATATGGAACCCTCTTGACTAAGTACTCTAGGAGGTGTTAATTATGAGCGAGCTCGGTTGGTGTGTTTTCAAAACAAATGTATATGTATAGTGTGGAGGGAGCATTAGCTTCCGGAAGGTTGTGATGTCTCCTTCTCCCGTGGGTTGTGCAGCTCGTAATTAGCATTCATCCTTTGGAAAGGTCTCAGAGGACTTAGCTGTGCAAGACACCTTCTAAGTGTGCGTAAAGGAAAGGCGGTCCGACGTGTGGGTACAAGTGGTACACCCCGCAGGATAAAACTATTCAATAGCCTCGCCCTAGGTTATGGACATGCTTGGTAAGGTCGTTCAAGACTAGACTACAACCTTTAATTAAAACTTGACATGGTTGGTATGAACGGGAGTTCATGCTATTGTTGTGGTGACTTGGGTTAGTCACTTCCGTGATTGTTCTTGTTGTTGTTATTATGTTATTATCTCATTGTTACTTCAACATTTAAAAATGCTTTGCCAAATTGCCTTCAATCTATTATGTTATTGCAAATAAATGTTGCTTTATGCTAAAATGAGTCCAAAGCCTCATCCACTTAAATAAAGCTTGCATGTAGCTATTTATAGTTCTGTTATCTCACACGTAAGTCTTATGGAGTACTTTATGTACTCATCTCGCCTCGTGGTTGTGGCAATTTTTTTGTGGCTTTTGTTGCAGAGGAAGAAGGAGAGCTCCAAGAGCCTCTCTTTGTGCTACGTGTTGCGCTTTCTTCGACGACTAGCTTGGCGGTCCGTCGATGCCTAGGGTTAAGGCACACCGATTGGCTTTGTGTTATAGCCATCTTTATGGCACTTTTGCTTCCGCTGTTATCTTTTTGTAATTATTGCTATTTGGCCTAAGGGCCTCTTTTGTAATATCTATTCCATATTAATTTTAACTTCGGTTTGTTGCTTATGTTCTATGTGTTGTATGGAATTGATACATTCTTTTGTTGTGAGGTATGTATATCGCATTCGGGAAGTATACATCTCTCGAGACCGGGTTTATTTGGTTGATAATACTAGGTCAATCGGATGACTAAGTATTATGAGCCTAATAAACGTCGGGTCTCACACGTGTCTTCATGAACTCGATGACCTTTTGATTGAGGGTGAGCCGGGGTGGAGGTGGTGGCGCTGCCGCAATTGACTATTCTCGACTCATCATGGCAAGTAAAGCATTGGTGGTCTGGCTTTGTTGAGCCATAACTGTTCATATTCTCGCATCATAGAGCTCATCATCCGAGCTTGTCTTTGCCATAAACCGCCCAAAACCCGGGTCTGGTCTTTGCCACCGGAGGAGGTGGGGTGGAGGCAACTGCCTGGGGCTCACCTCGACTTGTGGATCGCCGAGTCTGCACCATCTGGACAAAACTCTAAAGGTTTAATAGGTAAGAAGGAAAGCATAAAGGGTAAGAGGATACAGAGAAATAAAGATAGGGCAGCTATTAGGGGTGACTTGGTTAACCCAAGAGAGAACCAAAAAGGCCAGGAGGCCAAAAGAGGCAACAGAAGCTTCAAAACAGAGGTCTTCAAGACCCAAGCTAAGCGAGACTCAGAATAGGACCACTAATCGTAACCTTTCTACAATCGGCCCTATTGAAGTTATAAAGGCAAGGAAGTCAAGTTAGATTCAAAATCAAGGTTCCAAAGCAGAGATAAGATAAGGGAACTAAGGAGGAGTTAAGATGAGAGTAGAACAGACAAAAAAGATTTTAAGGTGATAAGGGCAAGATAGAACCAAAGACAAGGAAAGAACTACTAAACAAATTTTAAGTGGACTTGCTTTTAGAAAATAACTTTTTGGATAAAAACTAAATCGACTT
Organism: Phyllostachys edulis; assembly: GCA_036346405.1. Lineage (NCBI taxonomy): Eukaryota > Viridiplantae > Streptophyta > Magnoliopsida > Poales > Poaceae > Phyllostachys > Phyllostachys edulis. The sequence goes on from CM070559.1 coordinate 20,919,218, forward strand.
TTCTCGCCTATGGCCACGCCCCACAAATGACCTAGGCTCGATACTAACCGTGACGACCCACCCCGTGATGTACCGCAAGAGGTCCGGAGGACCATTTTTTTTTGCGCCAAGTCACCACGGAAGGATGTGGTAGCACCGCATGGAGCTTTACCGAGGAGGTTCACAGACCTCCCAGAGGTCTTGCGGACCTCCTGGAGGTCTTGGTCCGCCATCGACCTCCCAGAGGTCTTGAGGACCTCCTGAGGTCGTGGCTGCCACCGCCCAGAGCACCTCCAGCACATCACCAAGAGAGGTCCGCAGACCTCCCAAAGAAGTCCAGGGACCTCCCGGTGGTCCCGCCTGCATCCGAGCTAGTCCCAGACAATCGAGCTAGCTCGCACAAGAACACAAGCCAATACCACAACCACGAGGTCAAACAAAGATGAAGCGCATAAATTAAACTTTATATAATAGGACCTTATGGTCAAGCTTGTTAACAAGGGTCTCGCCACCGAGGGCTTACAAAACCAACGAGGACTTACAATCATGCGATAAGGAGCTCTAGGGCTCAAACACCAAAACACGCAGGCCATCCAACAAGCACCACAGTCGTCGGGTGGAGGACGCCCTAGGCATCTTAGTCGTCAAGAATTCCTCCTCGAAGAGGTCTCAGCTACCCTCGCACTTGGTCATCCTCATAATCTGCTTTGACACAGGGCTTAAGCCATGAGTACTTGGAATGTACTCAAGAAGTCACGAGAGCAAAGATGCAATAATATTCATGCAAGGACTTACCAATGGAGAGTCTGTATGGTTAGTTTGCATAAAGCCAAATTTGACAATAATAGCAATAATAGATTGAAAGGCAAGGGTAAAACCATAATACATAATACTTTTGATGTTTTAATAAAAGGTGGTGTGAGCACCAACTCACGGCCACAACCAAAAATTGGGGAGGTCTGATCACACCAAAGGCTGTGTCCTCACCCAAAACCCACTCCAGAACACCCATTCCAGAGGTCCAACCAACCCTCGACCACTACTCCGAGCCAACCTTGACCCCTCTGGAGCCGCCAAGGTCTCTTCGAGGCAAAGCCAAAGCATCTCATGGAAGTGTCCATGGCACAAGCTTTTGAAACATCTACCCCTTGCACCATTTCACCGAGCATGTCCATGACCAAGGACTTGGCTATTCGAATAGATCTTTTACTCTGCAGAGGTGTACAACTTTACCCACAATCCACGATCTCTAGCGGATGGGTTCCGGTCACCCTTGCTCACTTCCTAAGGTGAGCAGCCTAGAGAGCGCAAGCAAGGCCTTTACAAAGCTTTGAACTGACTAGGGCTGCCCGCTAAGGTTTCGCAATCCCTCCAAAGGGTCTAGAAATCCACAGGTTATGGTGTGCCCCTCTTGCGCCAACGAATCACACGCCAACCAAAACAGCCCCAAGCCATCTCATTGCTAATTATTCAGCCTGCACCATTCCCATAAAATGATCTTGTGGTTGCACTAATTGGCCCAGTTAAACACAGATACAAAGTGAAGTCCTTAATTGTGCTAAGGCAAGACTTCCACAAACCAAAGTGCACAAAGACACCACTACTCACTCCCCTCCTTCTTGCCTTAGCAAAACAATTGTATTAGCCCATGCCGAAGACCACCCAGTCTGGCACACAAATTTTTAACCAAGTGGTCTCACACCACAATGACACACATTTAGGCATCCCGCCATAGTCTGCTCAACAATGGCACCAACCACACATTTCATAACTTATTAGTCAAGATTATTGGAGATGAAGCATGATACGCTCAAACCACATTTTCTAAGCAAGGCTATATAAGACCCACGGCCCCATGTTGGCAAATAACAGAGAACGCCAACTAAATTATCCACCCTAAGGCTCACAAGGTGAATCATGACAACATGATGGAGACAAGGTATAAAGGAGGCATAACAGCAAGTAGGTAAGTAACTATAGCCCAAACCATTTTCTTATAAACATAGCCATGCATGATAATTTAAACTGAAATACATTTGCAAAGCTTGGTTCAAGATGATCAAAAGGTGGTCTGTGGCTTGCCTTGGTCAAGCAGTGGAGAGCCTTCTGCAAAGAAGAGTCGGGTCCAAGATCTCCTCGAACTCGTGATCTACACGTCAGCAAGAGAACCAAATAAGCAAAACCACACTAAGCCAGAGAACAACAAAAGAACCAAAAAGGAACTCAAACCAACTCAGCCAAAAGGAAACCAAGAGGCTTAACACCGCCTCAAAGAGCTCCCCGGGAGGGTCTTATGCAAGGAAGAACCGAAAGCAGAGGAGGCAGGAAGGAAGAAATGAGCAAAAGATTACAAAGGCCTGCCCTCCCAGGCTATATATAGTCGGAGTTGGTGGTGTGCACCACAAGGAAACCTAGAGACGTGTTGGCAATCGGGACTACTTGGGTAGGGCTTGCCCAAAAAGAATTGAAATAAAGTACCTCAGATGGGACTGCATTTAATGTGACCCGACACCTATTAAATGCGCACAGAGTTCTGAGGCAAGAGCAATAATTACAAGGTGAAGAGGGGCTGGCAAGTGGGGCCAGTCAAAAAGGGTGCACCACTGGTCAAAGAGGTGGCCCCACCGAAAAAGGGTCATTCCCGCCAAAGACCACCGCGAGGTCCTGGGCAAGAGGTCCAAGACACTCAAAGGGGGAGGTCCTCGACAGGAGGTCTAAGGACTCAAGAAGAGGTCCTGGTCAAGAGGTCCTCAAAGCTCACAACGAGGAGGCCCTGACACTCGGACCTGCACAAGGGAGGTCGGCGCAGGGAGGTCCTGACGAGTAGATCTCCAAAAGGGAGATCTAACGGTCAAGATCTCAAAGGGGAGGACCTCAACGGTCCAGATCAAAGGGCGCAGGGAGGTCCTGACCAACAGGAATATTCAAGGTTAGGAGGGTGGTCTTTACAAAAGACCAGCAAGGGCCGGGGAGGAGGTCTTGGACCTAAGGAGGTCGGAACCTTTGGATCCCACTAAAGGAGAACCTGGACGGCTAAGATCTCCAGAGAGGAGGTCCTAAAGGCCAAATCCTAACAAGGGGAGGTCTGAGCGGCTAGATCTCAACAAGGGAGGTCTCGAAAGCGGCTAGATCTCAACAAGGGGAGGTCTGAGCGGCTAGATCTCAACAAGGGAGGTCTGAGCGGCTAGATCTCAACAAGGGGAGGTCTCGAGCGGCTAGATCTCAACAAGGGAGGTCTGAGCTAGATCTCAACAAGGGAGGTCTTAAAGGACACGGAGGAGGTCCGTAGGACACAGAAAGGTCTGCAGGGACAAAGGGAGGTCTATTTGAACACAAGGGAGGTCCAAATAGCCACAAGGAGGTCTAGAAAGGTCCCAAAAGGGGCACTGGGAGGTCCAGAGGAACTCTGGAGCGCCCAAGAGAACTCAGAGGTTCCGAGAGGCGTGAGAGGTCCACAGGAGGTCCAAAAGAAGCAAAGCCAAGCGTGGCTTGAAGAGACCAAAGAGGTTAGAAACACCAACCCGAGCCGGTTCTTAACAAGAAAACCCAAACACGGAGGGGTCCCAACAGAGGGGAAAGATGAGAGAGAGAGAAGGGAGGTCTGAGTCTCAAAGAGATTCAAGCCAACAAAGGAAGTTAAAAGAGAAGACAAAACCTGTGGCACACAGGAGGCTCGGGGACACAAAGAACCCAAGAGCAAAGAAAGACACAACAGAGCTACAACCGCAAGGAACACCAACTAAGAGCTTAGTTAAGGTTTGATTAATTCCAATTGAACTCTCCAGATTCAAAAAATCTCAGGTTAAGCTTTGGATTCTCAATAAAGCCAAATGGTTACTTTTATTTTGAAAACTTGGCAAGGACTTAAAAGAAAACGGGACGTTACACTCCCTTTTGGAGATCTACTCGTCAGGACCTCCCTACGCTTTTGATCTGGACCGTTAAGGTCCTCCTCTTTGAGATCTTGACCGTTAGACCTCCCTTGTGGAGATCTGAGTGTCAAGACCTCCTCTTGAGTCCTTGGACCTCCTGTCCAGGACCTCCTCTTGAGTCCTTGGACCTCCCCTCCAGGACCTCCCCCTTGAGTATTATGGACCTCCTGTGCAGGACCTCCCAGTGGTCTGTTGCGGAGACAGCCCTTGTGGTGGGGCCCCACTTGCCAGCCTCTCTCCACCTTGTTATCATTGCTTCCGCCTCAGAACTCAGGCGATTTAATAGGGCCGGATCACATTAAATGTAGTCACATCCGAGGTACCTTATTTCAATTCTTTTAGGGCAAGCCCGCCCCTAGTCAGCCTGGATTGCCAACACGCCATTGAGCCTCCTCGGTGCACTCTACCAACTCTGGCTATATTTAGCCTGGGCAGGCTTTCATTTGCCACCTTTGGTTCATTTCTTGTTTCCTTGCCTCCTTCGCCTGGTTCTCTCCTGGCGTAGGACCTCCCCTGGAGCTCGTTGAGGCTGTGCTGAGCCTCTTGGTTCTCCTTTCTTGCCGTTGGTTTGAGTTCCTTTTGGGTCTTTTGAAGTTCTTTGGCCTAGTGTTGTTTTGCTTATTTGGTTTTCTTGCGACGGTAGATCACGAGTTTGAGGAGTTCTTGGATCCAAATTTCTTCCAAATTGGTTCTCTCCACCGCTTGACCAAGGCAAGCCACGACCTCCTTTTGATCATATTGAACCTAGCTTTGCAAATCTATCTTGGTTTTACTTTGTCATGCATGGCTATCTTTATAAGAAAATGTTTGGGCTGTAGTTACTTTCCTACTTGATTTATGCCTCCTTCACAACTTGCTCAGGTCATGTTGTCATGTTCACCTTGTAAGCCTTAGGTTGGGTATTTAGTTGGTATTCCTTGTTATTTGCCAACATGGGGCCAGAGGTTATGTATTGCTTCGCTCTAGAAATCGTGGGATCATAATCATGTTTCATTCCTAATAATCTTGACTAATGAGCTATGGAACCTGTGGTCGGTGCCACTGTTAAGCAGCTATGGCAGGATGCCTAAGTTGTGTTGACTGTGGTGTGAGGCCACTTTGTTAAAACTGTTGTGCCAAGACTGGGTGGTCTTTTGGCAAGGGTAATTACAAAAGGTTTTGCTGAGGCAAGAAGGCAGGGAGCGAGTAGTGGGTGCTATGCACATCTGGGTTTGTGGAAGTCTTGCCTTAGCACAATTCATGTGAGACCCCGACGTTTATTAGGCTCATAATACTTAGTCATCCGATTGACCCTAGTATTATCAACCAAATAAACCCCGGTCTCGAGAGATGTATACTTCCTGCATGCGAGATACATACCTCACAACAAAAGAGTATATCAATTCCATACAACACATAGAACATAAGCAACAAACCAGAAGTTAATATTAATATGGAAAAGATATTACAAAAGAGAGGCCCTTAGGCCAAATAGCAATAAATACAAAAGATAACAGCGAAGCAAAAGTGCCATAAAGATGGCTATAACACAAAGCCAATCGGTGTGCCTTAACCCCTAGGCATCTCGACCGACCGCCAAGCTAGTCGTCAAGAAACGCAACACGTAGCACAAAAGAGAGGCTCTTGGAGCTCTCCTTCTTCCTCTGCAACAAAAACCACAAAAAAATTGCGACAACCACGGGCAGATGAGTGCATAAAGTACTCCGCAAGACTTACGTGTGAGATAACAGAACTATAAATAGCTACATGCAAGCTTTATTTAAGTGGATGAGGCTTTGGACTCATTTTAGCATAAAGCAACATTTATTTGCAATAACATAATAGATTGAAGGCAATTTGACAAAGCATTTTAAATGGTTGAAATAACAACGCGATAATAACATAATAACAACAACAAGAACAATCACGAAGTGACTAACCCAAGTCACCACAACAATAGCATGAACTCCCGCTCATACCAACCATGTCAAGTCTTAATTAAAGGTTGTAGTCTAGTCTTGAACGACCTTACCAAGCATGTCCATAACCTAGGGCGAGGCTATTCAATAGTTTTATCCTGCAGGTGTACCACTGTACCCACACGCCGACCGCCTTTCCTTTACGCACACTTCCAAGGTGTGCGGCACGCTAAGTCCTACGAGACCTTTCCAAAGGATGAATGCTAATTACGAGCTGCACAACCCACGGGAGAAGGAGACATCACAACCTTCCCTAAGCTAATGCTCCTCCCACACTATACATATACATTTGTTTTTAAAACACACCAACCGAGCTCGCTCATAATTAACACCTCCTAGAGTACTTAGTCAAGAGGGTTCCATATGCCCCTCGTGTGGTTAGTACGCGAAATCGCTTGGCTTAGTGACCCAAGTACTCGGTCCTTAGGGACCCAGGCATACCACCACATCCAAAAACCGCACCATCCATCCAATATGCCCAAGTCTAAATCAATCTTTTATTTTCAGTTTTGATTTTACAATTAATCAAAGCACAAGTGCTGGACATATAGGAGTAATAATCAGTTTTGAGTGATCAAGACCATCGACTAAGTCGATGATCGCCCATTTCTACCGATAACTAGGCATGTCTAAGCAATTTACATCGAAACTACTAAGTGATAAGAGCTCATCCAACGAGCTCCCACCACAGCAAATAACCTAGGCTCATGGTAGTAGAGGATAAACAATTCCTACAGATCATGCATCTATAGGCTCGCTAGCTTACATTTAACACAAAGTAGCATGCATACATAGAAGTAAAACAAAGTATTAAGCTTTAAAGTAATGGGACAATGATGGAAATGGTCAAACTGCTTGCCTTGTTGCTGGTGGTCAAATTGTGGCAGAGGGTCGCTCTCGGGATCACCACAAATGTCGAAACCTAACGGAAAAGCGAGAAAGAACCGATAAGAACGACGAAAAACAACAAAGACAGCACAACACATGAACTCCAAAAGCTATGAAAATTTTACAGCAGCAAGACAATGATTTATCATGACTTTAGCAACAAGAACCAATTGATTTGGATCCTCAATGCAAAAGATATGATGAAATCAATTCTGCTCAGCCTACTAAAATACCAAACTGCACTATTCACTAATTTAATTATGAGGCAACATTTTCTATAACAGCAGCGAAGCTGAAAATTTTACTGTAAAACCAGCACCTCATGAGATGAATAACACAATTGAGTTCATCTCATTTGGAGCTATATTGCACTTTCTATAAATTTTGAGACACAAGAACTTGAACAAAATTATAATGCACAAGTTCTCAATTTCCTAACAGCAACATGCTCAAAACTAATTTTCACAGTGAGTTCACTAAGAGAGGAAACCAACAAAGTTGGTCTCACCCACAAATAGCCTATAGAGCATTAGTTATACATTTTACAAGTTAAGTATTGTTTTTGAGTGTATAATTAAAGTGAGTTTTAAAACCTAACGGCAAACTGTGCTCTGGAGCTGAACTCAACTTACAATCATTTTTGGATTAAAGTCAAGTTCAAGACAGAGCTAACACAATTTGAATGACCTCAAATGGATTTAAAATGAGAAAGATATGAAATTCTAAAGTCTATACCTTATTTCAGTTTAACTAAGACCTCACTGAATTTCTAAAACCCATAAGGACAGGGGAGGTCGTGAGCCACAGATCTTAAATCCAACGGCTCAAGATCTCCCAGAGAACATCACATATACGCGCACGTGAAGGTCCAGAGGTCCTGACCTCTTAGCAACTCACATGCGCGAGGTGAGGGGAGGTCGTGGTCAGAGATGGGAGATCCAACGGACCACAACACAAAAAGGAGGTCCGGAACGGACCAGATCTAAATGGGAGGTCATGAGCGGCTCAGATCAACACGGGGAGGTCCTCAACGGTTGAGATCTTCCAACGGAAGATCCAAACTACCAAGATCTCCCCGAGGAAGATCTACATCGTTAGGACCTCACAGGGGAGGTCCTGGACGGTCCAGATGTTCCAAGGGAGGTCATTGATGGTTCAGATCGTCCGAGGGAGGACCTTGACGGTTAAGATCTACCCGGGGAGGTCATGAACGGCTGAGATGGCCTCGGGGAGGTCCTAACGTCACAGACCTCCAGGGAGGTCTGGACGGCCACGATTGCGCAAGGGGAGGTCTTGGACGCTCCAGATCTCCCCGGAGGAGGTCCGACGCCCTGCACTCCAACGCCAAGCACGAAGTTTTGGACATGAGATAAATGCGCTGTGGACATCAAGGAGGTCCGCTGCTGGAGGTCTTAAATGCACGCATTAAAGGGTGGATTTAAGGCGCTTAAGACATCCAATGATTGCGATGATTGGGCATTTAAACGGTGAATTTATGTCCTAAAACGACAATGACACGCCGGGGCGCCCGCAAAATCCCGAAGAAGATGTGGTCATCGCCGGCGATGTAGACCTCGCCGGCGAGACCAATGGTACCACTAAGTGCACAATAACGCTATGCGACCCAAAGGCCTTCTCTCAACGGCGACGGCGGCTTTGAACGCCGGCGAGCCGGAGAGGGCAAGGTTGACCAGCACGGCCAAAATTCGAAAACGCAAAATGAAGCTCCGCGCGACATTCAAGCGTATGCCAAGAAAGCTCCGCGACAACATTCAAGCGGGTGCCAGCAACTAAGGGACTACAGGAGGTGTACCTGGAGGTCCTAAGGTGCTGGGGAGGTCGTGGAGGTGATGGCGGTGTTGGGGAAGACAAGTGAAGCTTCACCGCCTAAGACACTCAGCTCCAGTGCTCCTCTTTGTCCCCCTCTGCAAATGTCCAACAACTCAAGTCAGGACTTGGTCCCAGAGGGAAGGCACAAATGGAAGCAAGGAGAAAGGTGGGAAACCCCAGTGACCCTTGTCCACCGAGGAACTTCAAGTCCAACAATGGCGGCCAAGGAGCTCTGCGGCTTAGAGTTCACAAGCACATGGGTGAGCAAAGAACAATGGCGTGCAAAGGAAGATAAAGGCACAAGGGGGTGGTTTTATCCTAGGGCAATTGAGGTCGAGACCACCGGCTAAGCTCCTGTGAGCTTGGCCCATGGCACGGTCTTGGCATTGGACAAGACTTAAAGTTGACACAATGGCAGGTTTGAGCCGACGGAGGGCGAAAAAGTCGACCAGATTAAATGCGGTCAAGAAAGAGTCATTTGAAGTGTACCCCAAGGTCGACACGCATTAATTGCGCCGCCGAGTTTGCCGTAGCGCCAGAGGAAGGAGAAGAACAGGAGGTCTCATGACCGCTGGATAAGACCCGGGAGGTCCTAACCATCGGATCTCATTTTGAACCGTTATGTTTTAAGTGGCCGGGAGGAGGTCCCAGCCACACGATCAAGGATGGGAGGTCGTGGCCCTCCGATTTCATTAATCGAGAAAACGCGTGGGGAAAGGGACAGAGGTCTAAAGCGTTGATCTCCATCCAACGGTGCGGACCTCCATGAGGACTTAACTGCACGCGATCAAAAGACATGAGGGGAGGTCATGGCCTTTGGATTTAAATCCAAGGGCACACAATGACCGGGAGGTCTGATATGATGCGCAGGGCAAGGGAGGTCATGGCCTTTAGATTTAGATCTAAGGGCTACGATCTCACGTCTTGTTGGGAGGTTTGGTGCGCCCGAGACAAAGGGGGTCGTGGACCGTAGATTTTAATCTAACGGTGCACAACAAAAGATGGGGAGGTTGTGAGTGCTTGATAGCAGGAGGTCGTGAGTCGCTGGATTTGATCCAATGGCTACGACCTAGGTTAGGTGGAAGGTTTGTTTAGTTTAGGTTGAGAGGAGGAGGTCGTGGCCATGGATCTTGGATCCAAGGGCTATGACCTCACGCAGGTGGGATGACCTGACTGAGTATGTTGAGGAGGAGGTCGTGGCTGTTGGATTTGATCCAACGGCTACGACCTCAACAAGGTGGGATGACCTCGCTACGATGGTTTAACAGCTCGAGGAGGTCTTTGAGGTTTAACACACAGGGGAGGTCATGACCATGGATCACTGATCCAACGGCAATGACCTCATGAGGTAGGGAGGTCCTCGCGGTGTTGACCGCGGAGGAGGTCGTGGCTGTTGGATGTAAATCCAACGGCTGCGACCTGATCAAGTGGAGATGAGGTCTGCTGACCAACTTTGAATATGGCTAGCCCAAGGAACAGTGTAGGCTTTTAAATTTAGTTTTAACAGCTGAAACTTAGCAGAATTATTTGAGATAGCAAATGAACTCCAAATTTGATGAAATTTTAACTGGAGCTTGCTGACAATGAGAACAATCTTGCATAAAATTTCCAGAGGTTATCATGTAATGCATTTTTCTCAGGAAATTCATGAAGGTTGTTTAAAGGATTGTTTTGCCTCCAAAAATTATCAACAAGTGTTATAACTCATGATATGTTTCAGAGGGGGTCCCATATCAGTTTTTGGGACCAAGGAAAAATATATTCCAAATGTTTGACACAAGATTTAAGATAATTGGAAAATGAGTTTGATTTTTGGTCAACAAGAGCTTTGTGTTTTTGGATTACACAACTCTTGGACAAGAGTTACACAAGATTTTAGGGTTTTTCAAGATGTGAGAAAAAGTTTTAATTTCTACACATATAATTATACTTGATTAACCCTAATTATACATTTGGGATGTTACAATTAAGGACTTAACTTTGCATTCTGTTGAACTGAGCCAATCAGTGCAACCACAAGATCACTTTATGGGGGTGGTCTGGGTTGAATAATTAGCAATGAGATGGCTTGGGGCTGTTGTGGTGGAGCGTGTGATTCACATGCGCAAGAGGGGAACCCCATAACCTCATGGACTTCTAGACCAAAGGGGGGAATTATGAACCTTAGCGGGCAGCTCCGAGCCGCTCAAAGATTTGTAAAGGCCTTGCAGCGCTCTCTAGACTACTCACCTTCGAAGTGAGCAAGGGTGACCAGAACCCGTCCCGCTAGAGAGATCGTGGATTGTGGGTAAAGTTGTACACCTTGCAGAGTGTAAAGGTCTATTCAATAGCCAAGTCCTTGGTCATGGACATGCTCAAGTGAAAATGGTGCAAGGGTAGTTGTTTCAAAGTTTGTGCCATCGACACTTCAGCGAGATGCCTTGGCTTTGCCTCAAAGAGACCTTGGCCGGCTCCAGAGGGGTCAGGGTTGGCTCGGGTAGTGGTCCAGGGGCTGGTTTGGACCTCTGGAGTGGGTGCTCTAAAGTGATTTTTTGGGTGAGGTCCTGGTCACGGGTGTGACCAGACCTCCCCCATTTTTGTTGTGGATGCAAGTTGGTGCTCACTCCACTTTTTCAAGCATCAAATGTATTATGTACTAGTGTTTTAACTTGCTGCTTTTCAATCTACTAATGCTATTGCTGTCAAAACCTGGCTTTGCACAAACTAACCATACAACTCTCATTTGGTAAAACCCTTGCATGAATATTGTTGCATGAATGCCCCCTGTGACTTGCTGAGTACATTCAAAGTACTCATGGCTTTAAGCCCTGTGTCAAAGCAGATTATGAAGATGATCAAGTGCAGGGCAGTGCAGACCTCTTTGAGGAGGAGTTCTTCGATGATCCAGCTGCCTAGGACGTCCTCCACCTGACAGCCTGTGGGCCTTGTTGGATGGCTTCTACGTGCTTTTGGTGTTGGAGCTTTAGAGCTCTTTGTTGCCAGTTGTAAGTCCTTGTTGATTTTGTAAGCCCTCAGTGGCAGACCTCTTGTTAACAAGCTTGACCATAAGGTCCTATCTTATATTAAGTTTAATTTGTCTGCTTCATCTTTGTTTGACCTCGTGGTTGTGATATTAGCTTGTGTTCTTGTGTGAGCTAGCTTCTGTTGTCCTGGGACAAGCTCGGATGCACAGGGGCAGGACCTCCAGGAGGTCCTACGGGACTTAGCCTGGGAGGTCCTGTCGGACCTCTCTGTGATACATGTTGAGGAGCTACCATGGGCCATTGGCCAAGACCTCCAGGAGGTTTTGAAGACCTCCCGGAGGTCTCGAACCTCCTCGGTAGCACCGAAGGTGCTACCGCTTGATGGCGTGAGCACCGCAGCTCAAAAAAATGGTCCTACCGGACCTTTGCCGTATATCAAAGGGGAGGTCGTCACAGGTGGTATCAGAGCCCTGGTCTGTAGGATGTGGCCCTAGGTAGAAAGGTCGATTTAGTTTTGATTCAAAAGTTATTTTCTAAAGCAAATCAACTTAAAAACTTGTTTAGGGGTTCTTTCCTTGTTCTGGTTCTATGCTGCTCTTAACTTGTCCAAATCATTTCTTATCTTATTCTACTTCAATTTTAACTCCTTCTGTAGTCCTGTGATCTTGTCCCTGCTGGAGCCCTAATTTTAAGTCTAACATGACCACCTCGCCTTTATAACTTCTATAGGGCTGATTTCAAGTAAGGTCAGGGTTAGTGGTCCTAGTCTGAGTCTCGCTTAGCTTTCGTCTTTAAGACCTCTGTTTTGAAGTTTTGTGCCTCTTTTTGGCCTCCTGGCCTTTTGGTTTTGTGTTGGGTTTAACCAAGTCACCCCTAATAGATGATCTATCTTTCTTCCCTGTTCTAACTCATCTTGGTGCTTTATCCCTCTTACCTGTTATGCTTTCTCTCGTACCTTCTAAACCTCAGAGAGTTCGGAGCAGATGGTGCAGAACTCGGCGATCCACAAGTCGGAGGAGCCCTCGTATCGCTTGCCTCCACCTCCACCCCTCTAGTGGTAGCAACAGACCCGGGTTTTGGGCAGTTTATGGCAGCACAAGCTCAGATGATGAGTTCTATGATGCAGAATATGAACCAAATAATGACTCAACAAAGCCAGACCACCAATACTTTACTTGCCATGATGAGCCAGAATAGCCAAGCTACAGTAGTGCCACCACCTCCACCCGCAGCTCACCATCAATCAAGGCTATCAGAGTTCATGAAGACGCGCCCAGCTACCTTTTCAAGTTCCCCTGAGCCCCTAGATGCAGATGACTAGCTGAGATCAACAGAGAAAAAGTTGGATATTGCTCGCTGCGAAGACAGGGAAAAGGTTTTGTTTGCTTCACATCAATTGGAAGGGGCTGCAGCTGAATGGTGGGACACATTTTGTGCCTCACATGTTGACCCCCAGAGGATCATTTGGGCAGAATTCTCAGCTGCGTTTCGCCATTCTCATGTTCCTGATGGGAAGGTAGAGATGAAGAAGAATGAGTTTAGAGATATCAAGCAAGGCAGCATGTCAGTGAGTGAGTATCTCACTAAGTTCACACAATTGTCACGTTGTGCCCGCGAGGATGTGGCTACAGATGATGCACGGCAGAAGCGCTTTAAGCGAGGCCTCCATCCCAGTTTAAAAGTTCAAGTTGTTGGCAACGATTACCCTGATTTTCAGCATATGGTGAACAAGGCAATGCTCATTGAGGAGTCCTGAAGAGAGCTTTCTAAGTCCTTCAAGAGAAAGGTGCCACCTTCCAGTGCCCAGCAAAGACCTCCCCAACATGTCAAGACATTTGTGCAGTACCAACACAAGCGTCAAGGACCTCCTGGATCCTCCAGGACCTCTGCCAAGACCTCCCGCCCAGCTCCCCTAGTCCAGCGCCGCAATACTGGCAACACCAAGCCACCTCCGTCGACCTCCACAGCAGTTGGGATCACCTGTTTCAAGTGTCACCAAGTGGGGCATTTCGCCAATCAATGCCCACTGAAGACTGAGCAAGCCGCAAACACCTCTACTTCAGGACCTCCCCCAGCCAAGACCGCTCAAGTGGCAGGACCTCCTCAAGCTAGGACCTCCCAATCTTATGGGAGAGGTCGTGTGAATCATGTTGCAGTGGAAGAAGCTCAGACCTCCTCAGATGTGGTTCTAGGTATGTTCCTAGTAAATACCGTGCCAACTGCAGTTTTGTTTGACTCTGGAGCTTCCCATTCGTTTATTTCTCGGAGTTTTGCTGAAAAGCACCAGTTTCAAGTTGTTGTTCTTAAGTCTACCTTGTTGGTTCAATCCCCCGGTTCGAAATTAAGCACGAACCAGGGTTATCCACAAGTTAAAATGGTCATAGAAGGAGTAGAATTCCTTGCCAACCTCATCCTTTTGGACACCAGGTCCCTAGATGTGATCTTGGGCATGGATTGGCTAGCTGACCACCATGCAGTGTTGGATTGTAATGGCAAAAGTATCTATTTGACCAGCCCTAAGGGTGTCACTGTGAAGTTTAAAGCCACCTCAGAGAAGCTCAAAGGAGCCCTATCTTGTAGTGCTCAAGCTCATACATTGGAAGATGTCCCTGTTGTTAAAGAGTTTGTTGATGTGTTCCCTGATGAGCTCCCAGGAATGCCTCCAGACAGAGACCTTGAGTTTGTCATTAACCTTGTCCTTGGAACCTCCCCCATCTCCAAAAGTGCTTACAGGTTACATGTTGATGACCAAGTGGAGTTGAAGAAGCAAATAGAAGACTTGCAGCAAGGGTTTTATTAGACCTAGCTCCTCACCTTTGGGAGCCCCAGTGATTTTTGTGCCAAAAAAGGATGGCACTCAAAGAATGTGTGTGGACTACATAGCCCTTAATGACGTCACTGTCAAGAACAAGTATCCTTTGCCAAGAATTAATGATTTGTTTGATCAATTGAAGGGAGCTGCTGTGTTTTCAAAGATAGATTTGAGGACAGGATATCACCAACTCAAGATCCGAAAAGAAGACATCCCAAGGACAGCGTTTTCAACTAGGTATGGGTTGTTTGAGTTCACTGTCATGTCTTTTGGGCTAACCAATGCCCCTGCCTATTTCACGAATTTGATGAACAGAGTGTTCATGGAGTACCTAGACAAGTTTGTCATTGTCTTCATTGATGACATTCTTGTATATTCCAAGAGTGAAGAGGAGCATGCAAAGCATCTCTTTTCGGTTTTGGAGAAGCTGAGAGCTCATCAGCTCTTTGCTAAGTTTAGTAAGTGTGAGATTTGGCTAAAGGAAGTGGTCTTCTTAGGGCATGTTTTTGTCAAAGGAAGGAGTATCTGTCAACCCTAGTAAGGTTCAAGATGTGCTCAATTGGGAACCTCCTAGATCTGTGCCTCAAGTCCAAAGTTTTCTTGGTATGGCAGGGTACTACAGAAGGTTTATTGAAGGCTTTTCCCGAATTGCAAGACCTCTAACTCAGCTGTTAAAGAAAGAAAAGAAGTTTCTTTGGACCTCTGATTGTGAACAAAGCTTCCAAGAGCTCAAGAAGAAGTTGACCTCTGCCCCAGTTTTGATTCTCCCGGATGTCAAAAAAGACTTTGAAGTCTATTGTGATGCATCAAAGCAAGGACTTGGCTGTGTTCTAATGCAAGACAGAAGAGTGGTACCTTATGCCTCAAGACAGTTAAAGCCCTATGAAGCAAACTACCCTACTCATGACCTAGAGTTAGCCGCTGTGGTACATGCTTTAAAGATTTGGCGCCATTACCTCACTGGTAATAGATGTGAAATTTATACTGACCACAAAAGCCTAAAGTACATTTTTACTCAGGCAGATTTGAATTTGAGGCAGAGAAGGTGGCTGGAGCTAATTAAAGACTACAATGTGGGAATTCATTACCACCCAGGCAAGGCCAATGTGGTGGTAGATGCTTTGAGCAGAAAAGTTTATGGCAATACATTGATGATCAAAGACAGCCAACCTGCTTTGCATGAAGAATTTCTGAAGCTTAGGCTTGAGTTAAGTGAGGAAGGGTTTTTAGCAGCTTTGGAAGTGCAACCTACCTTGCAAAAACAGATCAAGGCAGCTCAAGTTGAAGATGCTGACATTCAAGAAATCAAGGCCAACATTAGAAAAGGGAAGGCTGCAAGGTTTTCTGAGGATGAGCAGGGTGCGGTCTGGTTTGATAAGAGGCTCTGTGTGCCCAATAACACAGAGCTCAAGGAAGTTATACTCAAAGAAGCCCATGAGGCATTGTATTCAATTCATCCAGGAGCTACAAAAATGTATCAAGACGTCAAGGAATTGTATTGGTGGCCAAGAATGAAGAGAAAAATAGCTGATTTTGTGGCCCAATGTGATACTTGCCAAAAAGTTAAGGCAGTGCACCAAAGACCTGGAGGACTTTTGGTGCCTTTACCCATACCCGAGTGGAAGTGGGAAGAGGTCGGGATGGACTTTATAACTGGTCTACCTCGTACCTAAGCTGGTTTTGACTCTATTTGGGTCATTGTGCATAGGTTAACTAAAATGGCTCACTTTATTCCTGTGAAGACTACCTATTCTGGAGACATGTTGGCCGAGATTTATATGGCAAAGGTTGTATGCTTGCATGGTGTCCCAAAGAAGATAGTCTCAGACAGAGGATCTCAGTTCACCTCCAAATTCTGGCAAAAGCTACATGATGCCTTGGGCACAGACCTCAACTTCAATACAACATACCACCCACAAACTGATGGCCAAACTGAAAGGGTTAATCAAGTCCTTGAGGACATGCTGAGAGCTTGTGCTCTGGAAAAACAATCTAGTTGGGACAAGATGTTGCCATATGCAGAAATTTCCTACAATAACAGCTACCAAGCAAGCCTTCAAATGTCCCCTTTTGAAGTTATTTATGGGAGGAAGTGTAGAACTCCTTTATACTGGACAGAATCTGGTGAAGGCCAAGTTCTTCGGCTAGACCTTTTGAAAGAAGCTGAAGATCAAGTGAGGTCAATAAGGGAGAAGTTGAGGACTGCACAGACCCGACAAAAGAGCTATGCAGACATTAGGCGTCGAGACCTAGCTTTTGTCCCAGGAGATCAAGTCTACCTCAAAGTATCACCTCTCAAAGGTATGTAGCGGTTTAGAGTCAGTGGAAAGCTTGCTCCAAGATTTATTGGACCTTTTCCAATTCTTGCCCGAAGGGGTGAAGTGGCCTACAAGTTGGACCTCCCTCCTCAGCTTGCTGGAGTTCATGATGTCTTCCATGTGTCACAATTGAAGAAGTGCTTACGAGTGCCAGAGGATAAAATGCCTTTGGAAGCGCTGGACCTCCAAGAAGACCTCACTTACAAAGAGCAACCCATCAAGATCTTTGATGTGTCCGAAAGAGTTACAAGGAACAAGACCACCAAGCTGTGCAAAGTGCAATGGAGCAACCACTCTGAAGCCGAAGCAACATGGGAGCGTGAAGAAGACCTCAAGAAGGAGTTTCCCCACCTATTCTCTAGTTGAGCCTAAATCTCGGGGTCGAGATTCCCTTAAGGGGTGAAGGTTTGTAACGTCCCGTTTCTCTTAGGTTCTTGCCCAGTTTTCAAAATAAAAGTAACCATTTGGTTTTGTTGAGAACTCAAAGCTTAACCTGATATTTTGAAAATTTGGAGAGTTTAACCTGAATTAATCAAACCTTAACTAAGCTCCTTGTTGGCGCTCTTTGTTGGTTGTGGTTCTCGGTTGTTCTTCGCTGCCCCTTGGGGTTGTTTTCCCTCCGTGGTTTCTTTGTGTGCCTTTAGGTGTATCTCTTCTCTTCTAACTTCCTTTGTTGGTTTGAATCTCTTTGAGGCTCAGACCTCCCCCTCTGTTCAGACCTCCCCTTGTTGAAATCTGGCCGTTAGGACCTCCTCTCTGGAGATCTTAACCGCATAGACCTCCCCTTGTTGAGATCTGGCCGTTAGGACCTCCTCTCTGGAGATCTTAACCGCACAGACCTCTCCTTGTTGAGATCTGGCCGTTAGGACCTCCTCTCTGGAGATCTTAACCACTCGGACCTCCCCCTTGTGTGTATCTATCCGTTTGGATCTCCCTTTTGGAGATCTTAGCCGTCCAGATCCTTCCTCTATTGGATCTAAAGGTCCCGACCTCCTTAGGTCCAAGACGTCCTTAGCGCTTGGACCCACCGTGGGCTCCTGCGGCCGTACCGCTTAAGGTTTTGCCTTCATCACCTAAGGACCGTTCGATGCTGTTTGGATGGCCCGATCCTAAGGGCACATTTGCTTGGTCCGAACGTCCCCTTTCCCTCCTAGCCGTCCGATCTCAATCAGACGGCCTGGACTCGTTGACCTATTCGCTAGGTCCGAACAGCCCCTTTGTTTTGCGCCATTCGATCTTGATCTAACGGCTCAACTATGATGTAACGTTTGGATGGTCCGAACGTTCCTTTCCTTTCTGGACTGCCCGATTCCAATCGAACGGCTCTGCTTTGCTGCGTGTTTTCCTTTGTTCCCAGGACCTCTTCCTGCCTGTTTTGCAAGGACCACCTCCTCGATCCTTGCTGGTCTTTTTGCAAAAGACCACCCTCCTAGCCCAGAGTATCCCTGTTGGTCAGGACCTCCCTGCGCTTTTGATCTGGACCGTTAAGGTCCTCCTCTTTGAGATCTTGACCGTTAGACCTCCCTTTTGGAGATCTACTCGTCAGGACCTCCTCTTGAGTCCTTGGACCTCCTGTCCAGGACCTCCTCTTGAGTCCTTGGACCTCCCCCTTGAGTATTTTGGACCTCCTATCCAGGACCTCCAAGTGGTCTGTTGCGGAGACAGCCCTTGTGGTGGGCCCATCCCTTTGACCGGTTGTGCACCCTTTTGACTGGCCCCACTTGCCAGCCTCTCTCCACCTTGTTATCTGTGCTTCCGCCTCAAAACTCTGTGCGCATTTAATAGGGGTTGGATCACATTAAATGCAGCCACATCTGAGGTACCTTATTTCAATTCTTTTAGGGCAAGCCCTGCCCTAGCTGCCCCGATTGCCAACACATCATTGAGCCTCCTCTCGGTGCACTCTACCAACTCTGGCTATATTTAGCCTGGGCAGGCTTTCATTTGCCACCTTTGGTTCATTTCTTGTTTCCTTGCCTCCTTCGCCTGGTTCTCTCCTGGCGTAGGACCTCCCCTGGAGCTCGTTGAGGCTGTGCTGAGCCTCTTGGTTCTCCTTTCTTGCTGTTGGTTTGAGTTCCTTTTGGGTCTTTTGAAGTTCTTTGGCCTAGTGTGGTTTTTCTTATTTGGTTTTCTTGCGAACGTGTAGATCACGAGTTTGAGGAGATCTTGGATCCAGCTCTTCCAGCCGAAGGTTCTCCACTGCTTGACCAAGGCAAGCCACAGACCTCCTTTTGATCATATTGAACCTAGCTTTGCAAATCTATCTTGGTTTTACTTTATCATGCATGGCTATCTTTATAAGAAAATGTTTGGGCTGTAGTTACTTTCCTACTTGATTTGTGCCTCCTTCACAACTTGCTCAGGTCATGTTGTCATGTTCACCTTGTAAGCCTTAGGTTGGGTATTTAGTTGGTATTCCTTGTTATTTGCCAACATGGGGCCGTAGGTTATGTATTGCTTCGCTCTAGAAATTGTGGGACTGTGAATCATGTTTCATTCCCAATAATCTTGACTAATGAGCTATGGAACCTGTGGTCGGTGCTACTGTTAAGCAGCTATGGCAGGATGCCTAAGTTGTGTTGACTGTGTTGTGAGGCCACTTTGTTAAAACTGTTATGCCAAGACTGGGTGGTCTTTTGGCAAGGGTAATTACAAAAGGTTTTGCTGAGGCAAGAAGGCAGGGAGCGAGTAGTGGGTGCTATGCACATCTGGGTTTGTGGAAGTCTTGCCTTAGCACAATTAAGGACTTAACTTTGCATTCTATTGAACTGAGCCAATCAGCGCAACCACAAGATCACTTTATGGGGGTGGTCTGGGCAGAATAATTAGCAATGAGATGGCTTGGGGCTGTTGTGGTAGAGCGTGTGATTCGTTAGCGCAAGAGGGGGCACCCCATAACCCTACGGACTTCTAGACCAAAGGGGGGGATTGCGGAACGTTAGCGGGCAGCTCCGAGCCAGTTCAAAGCTTTGTAAAGGCCTTGCCGCGCTCTCTAGACTGCTCACCTTCGGAAGTGAGCAAGGGTGACCGAAACCCGTCCCGCTAGAGAGATCGTGGATTGTGGGTAAAATTGTACACCTTTGCAGAGTGTAAATATCTATTCGAATAGCCAAGTCCTTGGTCATGGACATGCTCAGTGAAAATGGTGCAAGGGGTAGTTGTTTCAAAAGTTTGTGCCACTGGACACTTCAGCGAGATGCCTTGGCTTTGCCTCGAAGACACCTTGGCCGGCTCCAGAGGGGTCAGGGTTGGCTTGGGTAGTGGTCCAGGGGCTGGTTTGGACCTCTGGAGTGGGTGCTCTAGAGTAGTTTTTGGGTGAGGACCTGGTCACGGGTGTGACCAGACCTCCCCCATTTTTGTTGTGGATGCGAGTTGGTGCTCACTCCACTTTTTCAAGCATCAAATGTATTATGTACTAGTGTTTTAACTTGCTGCTTTTCAATCTACTAATGCTATTGCTGTCAAAACTTGGCTTTGCGCAAACTAACCATACAGCTCTCATTTGGTAAACCCTTGCATGAATATTGTTGCATGAATGCTCCCTGTGACTTGCTGAGTACATTCAAAGTACTCATGGCTTTAAGCCCTGTGTCAAAGCAGATTATGAAGATGATCAAGTGCAGGGCAGTGCAGACCTCTTTGAGGAGGAGTTCTTCGATGATCCAGCTGCCTAGGACGTCATCCACCCGATAGCCTCTGGGGCTTCTTGGATGGCTTCTGCGTGCTTTTGGTGTTGGAGCTTTAGAGCTCTTTTTTGCCAGTTGTAAGTCCTTCTTGGTTTTGTAAGCCCTCAGTGGCAGACCTCTAGTTAACAAGCTTGACCATAAGGTCCTGTCTTATATTAAGTTTAATTTGTCTGCTTCATCTTTGTTTGACCTAGTGGTTGTGATATTAGCTTGTGTTCTTGTGTGAGCTAGCTTCTGTTGTCCTGGGACTAGCTCGGATGCACAGGGGCAGGACCTCCAGGAGGTCCTACGGGACTTAGCCTAGGAGGTCCTGTCGGACCTCTCTGTGATACACGCTGAGGAGCTACCGTGGGCCATTGGCCAAGACCTCCAGGAGGTTTTGAAGACCTCCTCGGTAGCACCGAGCGGTGCTACCGCTTTGGTGGGGTAGCACCGTAGCTCAAAAAAAAATGGTCCTCCCGGACCTTTGCTGTATATCATAGGGGAGGTCGTCACAGGTGGTATCAGAGCCCTGGTCGGCTGTAAGACGTGGCCCTAGGTAGAAAGGTCGATTTAGTTTTGATTCAAAAGTTATTTTCTAAAGCAAATCAACTTAAAAACTTATTTAGGGGTTCTTTCCTTGTTCTGGTTCAATGCTGCTCTTAACTTGTCCAAATCATTTCTTATCTTATTTTACTTCAATTTTAACTCCTTCTGTTGTCCTGTGATCTTGTCCCTGCTGGAGCCCTGATTTTAAGTCTAACATGACCTCCTCGCCTTTATAACTTCTATAGGGCTGATTTCAAGTAAGGTCAGGGTTAGTGGTCCTAGCCTGAGTCTCGCTTAGCTTTGGTCTTTAAGACCTCTGTTTTGAAGTTTTGTTGCCTCTTTTTGGCCTCCTGGCCTTTTGGTTTTCTCTTGGGTTTAACCAAGTCACCCCTAATAGATGATCTATCTTTCTTCCCTGTTCTAACTCATCTTGGTGCTTTATCCCTCCTACCTGTTATGCTTTCTCTCGTACCTTCTAAACCTGTAGAGTTCGGTGCAGATGGTGTAGACTCGGCAGTCCACAAGTCAGGGTGAGCCCTCAAAACAGTTGCCTCCACCTCCACCCCCTCCAGTGGCAGCAACAGACCCGGGTTTTGGGCAGTTTATGGCAGCACAAGCTCAGATGATGAGTTCTATTATGCAGAATATGAACCAAATAATGACTCAACAAAGCCAGACTACCAATGCTTTACTTGCCATGATGAGCCAGAATAGCCAAGCTGCAGCAGTGCCACCACCTCCACCCCCAGCTCACCATCAATCAAGGCAATGAAAGTTCATGAAGACGCGCCCAGCTACCTTTTCAAGTTCCCCTGAGCCCCTAGATGCAGATGACTGGCTGAGATCAACAGAGAAAAAGTTGGATATTGCTCGCTGTGAAGACAGGGAAAAGGTTTTGTTTGCTTCACATCAATTGGAAGGGGCTGCAGCTGAATGGTGGGACACATTTTGTGCCTCATATGTTGATCCCCAGAGGATCACTTGGGCAGAATTCTCAGCTACGTTTTGCCATTCTCATGTGTCCTGATGGGAAGGTAGAGATGAAGAAGAATGAGTTTAGAGATCTCAAGCAAGGCAGCATGTCAGTGAGTGAGTATCTCACTAAGTTCACACAATTGTCACGTTATGCCCGCGAGCATGTGGCTACAGATGATGCACGGCAGAAGCGCTTTAAGCGAGGCCTCCATCCCAGTTTAAAAGTTCAAGTTGTTGGCAACGATTACCCTGATTTTCAGCATATGGTGAATAAGGCAATGCTCATTGAGGAGTCCCGAAGAGAGCTTTCTGAGTCCTTCAAGAGAAAGGTGCCACCTTCCAGTGCCCAGCTGTAACGTCCCGTTTCCCTTAAGTTCTTGCGTAGTTTTCAAAATAAAAGTAACCATTTGGCTTTATTGAGAATCCAAAGCTTAACTTGATATTTTGAAAATTTGGAGAGTTCAACTGGAACTAATCAAACCATAACTAAGCCCCTTGTTGGTGTTCCTTATCGGTTGCGGCTCTCTGTTGTGTCTTTGCTGCCCTTGGGCTGTTGGTTCTCCGAAGCCTCTCTGTGTGCCCCTGGTTTGTCTCTTCTCTTTTAACTTCCTTTGTTGGTTTGAATCTCCTTGAGATTTAGACCTCCCCCACCGTTCAGAGCTCCCCTTGGACCTCTCACCTCTTTTTCGAAACCCTCCTGAGTTCCCTTGGGCGTTCCAGAGTTTCTCTGGACCTCCCAGCGCCCTTTTGGGGCCTTTCTAGACCTCCTCTTGTCTATTTGGACCTCCCCTGCATTCAAATAGACCTCCCTTTGTCCCTGCGGCCTTTCTTTGTCCTACGGACCTCCTCAGCGTCCTTTAGGACCTCCCCCTTGTTGAGATCTGGCCGTTAGGACCTCCTCTCTGGAGATCTTAGCCGCACAGACCTCCCCTTGTTGAGATCTAGCCGTTAGGACATCCTCTCTGGAGATCTTAGCTGCACAGACCTCCCCTTGTTGAGATCTGGCCGTTAGTGTAACACCCTGATTTTCAGAGCCTTTTTGAAAACTTTCAAAATAAAAAGAACCATTTGGTTTTGATGCGAATTCAAAGCTTAACCTGAGAATTTCGGAATTTGAAGAGTTTAAAATGACTATGCTAAACTTCAACTAATCCAAAGCTTAGTTCTTTTGGTGTTGCTCTAGCTCTCTAGAGCTATCTTTCCTTTCCTCTATCCTACATTTGGACATTCTTTATGTCCAGATCGTCTCCCCGTCGACCTCTGTTGTGGTCATCTCCTCTTTGTCTTTATGGTCTTTCCTCTCCTCGAAAAATCTCTCTGTTGAGACCTTTTGTCTAGTCTACCTCTTTGGTCCAGACCACCTTTGGGTCGGGACCTCTCTCTAATCTCTCTCTTTTTTTGTAGTTTAAACCTCCTCTGAGGTTTAGATTTTTCCTTGTATCTAGACCTCCTTTGAGGACTAGACAATCCTTGCGGTTTTGACATTTCTCTTTTGTTTGGGCACCCCCTAGGCCTAGACTTTCCTTGTATTTAGCCTTCCTGTGTGCCCATACCTTCCCTCTTGTCTGGCTACCTCCTGGAAGCCACATCCCCTTATGTTTTGAACACTTACGTGAGTCTAGACCTTCCTTGTGTCTAGACTACCCTTTGTTGGCTTGAACCTCTTTGTGGTCCGCACCATTTCTTTGTTGACTAGAATTCTCCTTCCCGGATCTTTTTCTTCATCAACCCTCTTTCCCTCTAGGCTCATTTGAAACCCTATAGTTCACCTGAACCCCTGCGGGCTCCATAGAACCTTCCTTTAGTTTATCTGGACCTCATTGTGTCCATTTGAACTTCTCTTTGGGTTATCTAGGCCATCTGTTTTCCCTGAACCTCCCGTCCAACCGATCTCCTTTGCATTCGATTGAACCACCCCGTGTTTAAATGAAACTTCTAGTGTTCAATCGGATCCCCTTTGGTCTCACCTAGTGTCCGCACCTCCTCCCTTTGTCGATCGTGACCATTAGGATCTCCCAGTGAGGTCCTAGCCATCGATCTCCACCTTTCTATTTAAGTTTGACCTTCGACCTCCCGTGAGTAGGTCGTTGGACTTCCTGTCTAGAGGACCTCCTCCCGGTTGTGTCTATTGGACCTCCCTGTCCTTTGACCACATCCTAACCACCCAGACCTCCTCCGAGCAGGCCTAAACTGTTAAGATGTTCCTTGATCATATCTGAGCCATCCGACCTCTTTCAGAGGTGATCTGAACTGTTCAGACCTCTCTTGATCATCTCCGTGCGCCAGATCTCCTTTGCTTATTTTCTTGACCGTCGGACCTCCTCCTTGTGAGATCGGACGTCAGACCAGACCTTTGTGGGTCTGTCCTCGGGACCATCTCGTGGGTGTCTTCGGGCCTCCTGTCCATAAGACCTCCCCATTATGCGTCTTCTGGACCTCCCGTCCAGACCTCCTTGAAGTCTTTTAGACCTCTTAGCCCTTTGGACCTCCATATCCTTTGGACCTCCCCATGTCCCACTTCCTCTTTTGTGTTTAGACCTTTGTGGTCTAGACCTCCTCTTTGTGTTTAGACCTCCCTGTCTTTTGCACTTCACCGCCTTAGACCTCCTTGTGGCCTTTAGGACCTTTTGTCCTCAAGGACCTCCCTGTCTGTCTTCAGGACCTCCTTCTGTGGATCTCCTTGCAGGACCTCCTCTGTGGATCTCCTCGCAGGACCTCCTCCTTGGACTGTCCCCTTTGACCAAGCTGTTCACCCTTTTGACTGGTCTTCCTTGGCTCTTAAGTGCATTTGATGTGGGTGGAGTCACATTAAATGCTGCCACCTACCCTTGTCCTCTTTTCTACTTTTTGTCACATCCCTTGCTTTCTTTATCCTTTCTAGTACCTTGGGGTAGTTTGCCTTTGTACCAATACACTGAATTCGGACACCTTCTTTCTATGAAGCTTCTATTCTTTTTCCTCCTTTAAATAGAGCACCGGGGGCACCCACCGCCTCCCTGTTCTTCATTTCGACCTATGCTCTCAGCTCTCTGTCTCAGGGAGCTCTCCAAGCTCCTCTGGTTCGGACCCTTGAGCCCGAGCCCTTCACCCATCAGACCTCCTCCCAAGGATTCTCTCTGGGTTTTCTTTTTAGCATCATCCTCTGCTGTTTACCTCTTGCTCTGTTCATTCGGATCTCATTTGGATCTTTATTTGCTTTGCTTTGTACCCGTGTAGTTCTTGGCGTTCCAGAGAGCCAGAGCTGTGAGGAGGGATAGATTCTTAAGCTAACAGGCAGGAGGCAAGTTACACTCTTGATCATAATGCACCCAGTATTTCAATTTATTTATGTTCTGTTTCAAAGTATTATGCATGCTTATTTCTACCAAGTTATTTCAATACCTGTCTTTAAATACATAAGTTATGCCTATCTCTTTCATATGGCCAACTTTGTTGTTGTACCCAACTTGTTGTCACCATTAGGCAAAATCTGGTTGATACAATAGTATGAACCAGGAACAATTGTAAAACCAAATGCTTAGTCTTGCTTAGACCAAAAGTACTTGATTTGGGAAATCTTTACCTTCATGACCAACTATTGTTTAAAATGTTTTGACCTTGGCATTGGGATGTCATGGGAGTGTGAAAATATTGCTGGGGAAGCAAAGAAAAGAAAAAGGAAAATGGATTTGGACTAGGGCGAATTGGTAGGCTTGGCTGGTGCAATGTTTGTGCACGGACTCTATCCTGGCTAAGGTGGAGGTCCATGGGTTAGTGGTTGTCGCCCTAGTCAGTTGAGGACCGGTCTTTGAGCCGCCAATGCTATGCCTATAATGGGCTATGCCAAAACCGTGCAACCACATGTCTCCAGTGTGGGGCGTGGGACCTGACTGATTAATTTGCAAAACTCTACCATATGCTGCTCCATTGGAGGTGTGGGAGGTCTTGTTTGGCCAATGGTCTTTATAACCTCATGCTCCCATTGGTGCAAGAGGGGCTTCCGCGGATTGCGATCCACAGGGGGGTGAAACCTTAGCAAGGAAAGGTCGTGGTGGAGCAATGCATTGTAAAGGCCTTGTCATGAGCTCTAGACCTCTTACCTTCGGTAGTGAGAGGTGGCACTCACAGATGCCAAACAAACTAGAGTACTCATGTCGTGTGGGTAAAGTGCACAACCTCTGCAGTTGTTAAATCTATTCAATAGCCGTGTCCGCGGTTATGGACGTCTTTGGCAAAATGCCACTCGAGTTAAAAATTGGTTTTGGGTTTCCAAAAGTGTTTAATAAACTGTTTTGGGATTGCTATCCCATGGGTTGTGGGCGGGGAGCCTTGTGACAGGAGGGTATCCTTCACCATCTTGATGATGAAAGTTATCCAACTGAAAAACTGATTTGATAAAATGAACTTTATCTATTAAGTACCTGCTTTGGAACTTAGTATCTGTATTTGAAAGAAACATGGCTTTATGCAAATCAACCATATTAAGCTTTCCATTGTGATATCCATCTATGCATGTCATTCTGTTATCTAACGGGTGTAACTTGTGAGCACGGTTGTTGTGCTCACTCTTGCTTGCTGCTGTCTTTAGCAGGGTATGGAAGCCTTGGGTTGAGCTTGTTGTGGACCAAGAGGTCCTGGCCGACTAGGATGCGCCCTCCAGCCGATTGCTTGTGGTGTATCGGGTGGCTTAAGTGTTTTACCTTCTGCTGTATTTTGCTTGTTAGATTGTAAGCTCTCTTGTAAACAACCTCCTTGATATTAATAAAGTTGGTGTTGTTGCAATGCTATCACTATTGTTGCTGTGAAAGGGCTAGCCATGATCCTTGGGACTAGCTCAGTATGCACAGGGAACCACGGAGTAAGCTCAGTCCTCCCCGACCACCCTCAGGGTTTGTGTGAGACCCCGACGTTTATTAGGCTCATAATACTTAGTCATCCGATTGACCCTAGTATTATCAACCAAATAAACCCGGTCTCGAGAGATGTATACTTCCTGATGCAAGATACATACCGACAACAAAAGAATGTATCAATTCCATACAACACATAGAACATAAGCAACAAACCGAAGTTAATATTAATATGGAATAGATATTACAAAAGAGAGGCCCTTAGGCCAAATAGCAATAATTACAAAAGATAACAATGAAGCAAAAGTGCCATAAAGATGGCTATAACACAAAGCCAATCGGTGTGCCTTAACCCCTAGGCATCTCGACCGACCGCCAAGCTAGTCGTCAAGAAACTGCAACACGTAGCACAAAAGAGAGGCTCTTGGAGCTCTCCTTCTTCCTCTGCACAAAAGCCACAAAATTGCCACAACCACGGCGGATGAGTACATAAAGTACTCCGCAAGACTTACGTGTGAGATAACAGAACTATAAATAGCTACATGCAAGCTTTATTTAAGTGGATGAGGCTTTGGACTCATTTTAGCATAAAGCAACATTTATTTGCAATAACATAATAGATTGAAAGCAATTTGACAAAGCATTTTTAATGGTTGAAATAACAACGCGATAATAACATAATAACAACAACAAGAACAATCTCGAAGTGACTAACCCAAGTCACCACAACAATAGCATGAACTCCCGCTCATACCAACCATGTCAAGTTTTAATTAAAGGTTGTAGTCTAGTCTTGAACGACCTTACCAAGCATGTCCATAACCTAGGGCGAGGCTATTGAATAGTTTTATCCCTGCAGGTGTACCACTGTACCCACACGTCGCATCGCCTTTCCTTTACGCACACTTTCGAAGGTGTCTTGGCACGGCTAAGTCCTCGAGACCTTTCCAAAGGATGAATGCTAATTACGAGCTGCACAACCCACGGGAGGAGGAGACATCACGACCTTCCCTAAGCTAATGCTCCTCCCACACTATACATATACATATGTTTTTGAAAACACACCAACCGAGCTCGCTCATAATTAACACCTCCTAGAGTACTTAGTCAAGAGGGTTCCATATGCCCCTCAAGGTGGTTAGTACTGTGAAATCGCTTGGCTTAGTGACCCAAGTAGTCGGTCCTTAGGGACCCAGGCATACCACCACATCCAAAAACCGCACCATCCATCCAATATGCCCAAGTCTAAATCAATCTTTTATTTTCAGTTTTGATTTTATAAATTAAACAAAGCACAAGTGCTGGACATATAGGAGTAATAATCATTTTTGAGTGATCAAGACCATCGACTAAGTCGATGATCGCCCATTCTACCGATAACTAGGCATGTCTAAGCAATCTACATCGAAACTACTAAGTGATAAGAGCTCATCCAACGAGCTCCCACCACAGCAAATAACCTAGGCTCATGGTAGTAGAGGATACACAATTCCTACAGATCATGCAACTATAGGCTTGCTAGCGACATTTAACACAAAGTAGCATGCATACATAGAAGTAAAACAATATATTAAGCTTTAAAGTAATGGGACAATGATGGAAATGGTCAAACTGCTTGCCTTGTTGCTGGTGGTCAAATTGTGGCAGAGGGTCGCTCTCGGGATCACCACAAATGTCGAAACCTAACGGAAAAGCGATAAAGAACCGATAAGAACGACGAACGGCAACAAAGATAGCACAGCAAACGAACTCCAAATTCCCTGAATTTTCTACAGCGGCAAGACAATGATTTATCATGAATTTAGCAACAAGAACCAATTGATTTGGAATCTCAATGCAAAAGATATGATGAAATCAATTCTGCTCAGCCTATTAATTACCAAACTGCACTATTCACTAATTTAATTATGAGGCAACATTTTCTAGAAAAGCAGCGAAGCTGAAATTTTTACTGTAAAACCAGCACCTCATGAGATGAATAACACAATTGAGTTCATCTCATTTGGAGCCATTATGCACTCTCTACAAATTTTCAAAAACAAGAACTTGAACAAAATTATAATGCACAAGTCCTCAATTTCCTAACAGCAACATGCTCAAAACCAATTTTCACAGTGAGTTCACTAAGAGAGGAAACCAACAAAGTTGGTCTCACCCAAAAATAAACTATAGAGCATTAGTTATGTATTTTACAAGTTAAGCATTAATTTGAGTGTATATTCTAAAGTTGGTTTTAAAATCTTACGGCAAACTGTGCTCTGGAGTTGAACTCAACTTACAATCATTTTTGGATTAAAGTCAAGTCCAAGACAGAGCCAACACAATTTGAATGACCTCATTCGGAATTAAAATGAAAGAGATATGAAATTCTAAAGTCTATACCTTATTTCAGTTTATACTAGAGCTCACTGGAATTTCTAAAATCCATAAGGACATGGGAGGACGTGAGCCACAGATCTTAAATCCAACGGCTCAGATCTCCCAGGAGAACATCACCTACGCGCACGTGAAGGTCCAGAGGTCCTGGACCTCTTAGCAACTCACATGCGCGAGGTGAGGGGGAGGTCGTGGCCGTAGATGGGAAATCCAACGGACCACAACATGGAAAGGAGGTCCGAACGGACCAGATCTAAAGGGAGGTCCTCAGCGGTTGAGATCTTCCAAAGGAAGGTCCAAACTATCAAGATCTCCCGAGGAAAATCTACATCGTCGAGGACCTCACAGGGGAGGTCTGGGCCGGTCCAGATGTTCCAAGGAGGTCCTCGATGGTTCAGATCGTCCGAGGGAGGACCTTGACGGTCAAGATCTACCCGGGAGGTCATGAGCAGCCGAGATAACCTAGGGGAGGTCCTAAGGGAGGTCCTAACGTCCACTGCACCCCGAGGAGGTCAGGCGGCCACGATTACGCAAGGGGAGGTCTTGGGCGCTCCAGATCTCCTCGGAGGAGGTCGGGACGTCCCTGCACTCAACGCCAAGCACGAGCTTTGGACATGAGATAAATCTTGCGGGACCACGAGGAGGTCCGCGCGAGGGGTTTTAATGCGCATAAAGGGGCGGGGTTAATGGCGGTTAAGACACCAATGATTGCGATGATTGGGCATTTAAAGCGGTGAATTTATGTCCTAAAACGACAATGACACGCCGGGGCGTCAGACAAAATCCCGGCGTGAAGAAGTGATCTCGCCGGCGATGTAGAGCTCGCGGTGAGGTCAATGATACCACCGAGTGCACAATAACGTTGCGCCCAAAGGACCTCCTCTCGGCAGCGACGGCGGCTTTGAACGCCATGCGAGCCGAGAGGGCAAATGACCAAAGACGGCCAAACACGAAAATGCAAAAAGCAACTCGCGCAACATTCAAGCTTGTGCCAAGAAAAGCTCCATAAAATCATTCATGCGGGTGCCAGCAACTAAAGGACTAACAGGAGGTACAGGAGGTCCTAAGGTCTTTGGAGGTCGTGGAGGGAGGACCGGTGTTGGGGAAGACAAGAAGCTTCACCGCCCAAGACACCAGCCTTGACTCCAGCTTTGTCCTCCTCTGAAAAGTGCCCAAACAACTAAGTCGGATAACTTCCAAGAGGTGTTGGGAGCAAAAGCGAACAAGGGTTTGAAAAGAAAGCCATTTGGATCTTCTTGTGCCACCGAGGAGCTCAAGGACTCAACAATGGCAGCCACCAAGGTGAGGGAGTGAGTGAGGAGGAGCTCAACCACGCACAAGTGCAAGACTGAGATCAACTGGGTGTAAAGGAAGCCAAGGAGGCTCCCAAAGGATACTTTATAGCTTTGAGTGAAGGTTTTGAACTGGGGCTAAGCTCCATGGTGAGCATAGCCCACGGGTTGGTCCATGGGGTGGACAAGACATAAAGGTTGACAAGAGGCGGTGTCTTGACTGATAGGCGGAAAAGTGACCACGCATTAAATCTTGGTCGAAGAAAGAGTCATTGAAAGGACACAATGGACAAGTGGACATTAACTCCCTTCGAGCACGCATGCATGCGCCAGAGGAAGGAGAAGAACAGGGAGGTCCTTATGACCGTTGGATAAGACACAGGGAGGTCCTAACCATCGGATCTCATTTTTGAACCGTTATGTTTTAAGTGGCTGGGAGGAGGTCCCAGCCACACGATCAAGGATGGGGAGGTCGTGGCCCTCCGATTTCCTTAATCGCGAAAACGCACGTGAGGAAAAGGGACAGGAGGTCCAAAGCGTTGGATCTCCATCCAGCAGTCAAGGACCTCGGTGAGGACTTAACGCACGCGATCAAAAGGACATGAGGGGAGGTCATGGCCTTTGGATTTAAATCCAAGGGCACTGACCTGATGGGGAGGTCTGATATGATGCGCAACAGGCAAGGGAGGTCAGGACCGTTAGATTTAGATCTAAGGGTTCCGATCAAAAGAGGTGGAGGTCCTGAGCTTGCGCAACGCACAAGGGAGGTCATGGCCTTTAGATTTAGATCTAAGACTACGATCTCACGTCTTGTTGGGAGGTCTGTGCGCATGAGACAAAGGAGGTCGTGACCGTAGATTTTAATCTAACGGTGCACAACAAAAGATGGGGGAGGTTGTGAGTGCTTGATAACACAGGGAGGTCGTGAGCTGTTGGATCTGATCCAACGGCTACGACCTTGGTTAGGTGGGAGGTTTGTTTAGTTTAGGTTGAGAGGAGGAGGTCAGGGCCATGGATCTTGGATCCAAGGGCTATGACCTCACGTAGGTGGGATGACCTGACCGAGTATGTTGAGGAGGAGGTCGTGGCTGTTGGATTTGATCCAACGGCTACGACCTCAACAAATGGGATGACCTCATTGCGATGGTTTAACAAATCGAGGAGGTCTTTGAGGTTTAACACACAGGGAGATCATGACCAGTGGATCACGGATCCAACGGCAATGACCTCATGAGGTGGGGAGGTCCTTGCGGTGTTGATCATGAGGAGGTCGTGGCGGTTGGATGTAAATCCAGCAGTGCGACTGATCAAGGTGGAGATGGGGTCTGCTGAGGTGCAGACATGGTTGGGCTGGACCAACTTTGAATATGGCTAGCCCAAGGAACAGTGTAGGCTTTTAAATTTAGTTTTAACAGCTGAAACTTAGCGGAATTATTTGGGATAGCATTTCAACTCCAAAATTCATGAAATTTTTACAGGAGCTTGCTGACAAGAAGATTAACCTTAAATAAAATTTCCAGAGGTTATTATGCAATTCATTTTTCTCAGGAAATTCATTAAGGTTGATCAATGATTCATTTTGCCTCCAAAAATTATCAAACAAGTTTTACAACTTGTGATATTTTTCAGAGGGGTCCCACATCAGTTTTTGGGACCGAAGAAAATACTTTCCAATTGTTGGGCACAAGATTTAAGATAATTGGAAAAGGAATTTGACTTTTGGTCAACAAGAGCTTTGTGTTTTTGGATTACACAACTCTTGGACAAGAATTACATGAGATTTTAGGGTTTTTCAAGATGTGAGAAAAAGTTTTAATTTCTACACATATAATTATACTTGATTAACCCTAATTATACATTTGGGGATGTTACAGTTTGGCGTGTGTGTGGTTCTGTGGTGGTCTCAGCCCTCCACGACCTCCTCAGGTGGGTCGTGGGTGGTCTTGGGATGACCACAGACCTCCACGACCTCCCCTGGTCTGGCCGTGGCAGGTCTGCGGGGTGCTCCATGGCTCCACGACCTCCTCGGGTCTGTCCTCCTGGACTTCTAGGTGGTCCTGCTGGACCTCCTGGGAGGTCTTGGTGGACTGTCCGAGAGGTCCTTTTTGGACCTCCTAGGAGGTCCTGATGGACTTTCCAGGAGCTCTTGGAGGACCTCTCGGGTGCCCTAGGGTTTTGGTCGTTACAGTTAGGACCTCCTCTCTGGAGATCTTAGCCGCACAGACCTCCCCTTGTTGAGATCTGGCCGTTAGGACCTCCTCTCTGGGGATCTTAGCCGCATAGACCTCCCCTTGTTGAGATCTCGCCGTTAGGACCTCCTCTCTGGAGATCTTAGCCGCACAGACCTCCCCTTGTTGAGATCTCGCCGTTAGGACCTCCTCTCTGGAGATCTTAGCCGCACAGACCTCCCCTTGTTGAGATCTGGCCGTTAGGACCTCCTCTTGGAGATCTTAGCCATCCAGGTTCCCCCTCTTCGTTGGATCCAAAGGTCCAGACCTCCTCAGGTCCAAAACCTCCTTAGCACTCGAACCCACCGGTGGCTCCTGCGGTCACATTGCTTAAGGCTTTGCCTTCCTCACCTTTGGACCGTTCGATGTTGTTCGAATGGCCCGATCCAAAGGGTGTGTTCGCTTGGTCCGAACGTCCCCTTCCCCTCCGAGCCGTCCGATCCAAATCAGACGGCCTAGTCCCGTTGGTCTGTTCGCTCGGTCCGATCGGCCCCTTTGTTTTGCGCCGTTTGATCTGGATCTGACGGCTCAACTGCGAGGTAACGTTTGGATGGTCCGAACGTTCCTTTCCTTTCCGGACCGCCCAATTCCAATCGAACGGCTCTGCTTTGCTGCGTGTTTTCCTTTGTTCGTAGGACCTCTTCCTGGCTATTTTGCAAGGACCACCTCCTCGATCCTTGCTGGTCTTTTGTAAAGACCACCCTCCTAACCCTAAATATTCCTGTTGGTCAGGACCTCCCTGTACCTTTGATCTGGACCGTTGAGGTCCTCCTCTTTGAGATCTTGACCGTTAGATCTCCCTCTTGGAGATCTACTCGTCAGGACCTCCCTGTACCTTTGATCTGGACCGTTGAGGTCCTCGTCTTTGAGATCTTGACCGTTAGATCTCCCTCTTGGAGATCTACTCGTCAGGACCTCCCTGTACCTTTGATCTGGACCGTTGAGGTCCTCCTCTTTGAGATCTTGACCGTTAGATCTCCCTCTTGGAGATCTACTCGTCAGGACCTCCCTGTACCTTTGATCTGGACCGTTGAGGTCATCCTCTTTGAGATCTTGACCGTCAGATCTCCCTCTTGGAGATCTACTCGTCAGGACCTCCCTGTACCTTTTGATCTGGACCGTTGAGGTCCTCCTCTTTGAGATCTTGACCGTGGATTGTGGGTAAAGTTGTACACCTCTGTAGAGTGTAAGATCTATTCGAATAGCCAAGTCCTTGGTCATGGACATGCTCAGTGAAAATGGTGCAAGGGGTAGTTGATTTAAAAATTTGTGCCACTGGACACTTTAGCGAGATGCCTTGGCTTTGCCTCGAAGAGACCTTGGCCAGCTCCAGAGGGGTCAGGGTTGGCTCGGGTTGTGGTCCAGGGGCTGGTTCGAACCTCTGGAGTGGGTGCTCTAGAGTGGGTTTTGGGTGAGGACCTGGCCACTGGTGTGACCAGACCTTCCCCATTGTTGTTGTGGATGTAAGTTGATGCTCACTCCACATTTTCATCATCAAATGAATTATGTACTATTGTTTTACCTTGCTGCCTTCAATCTATTACTATTATTTTCGTCCAAATCTAGCTTTGCGCAAACTATCCATACAACTTTCATTTGGTAAGCCCCTGGCATTACTATTACTGCATAAATGCTCTCTGTGACTTGCTGAGTACATTCAAAGTACGCATGGCTCAAGCCCTGTGTCAAAGCAGATTATGAAGACGATCAAGTGCAGGGCAGTGCAGACCTCTTTGAGGAGGAGTTCTTCGACGACTAAGCTGCCTAGGACGTCCTCCACCCGACAGCCTGTGGTGCTTGTTGGATGGCTGTACTCGCTTTTGGTGTTGGAGCCTTAAAGCTCCTTGTTGCCGGTTGTAAGTCCTTGCTGGTTTTGTAAGCCCTCAGTGGCAGACTATGAGACCCCGACGTTTATTCGGCTCATAATACTTAGTCATCCAATTGACCCTAGTATTATCAACCAAATAAACCCAGTCTCGAGAGATGTATACTTCCCAGAATGCAGTATACATACCTCACAACAAAAGAATGTATCAATTCCATACAACATGTGAGACCCCGACGTTTATTAGGCTCATAATACTTAGTCATCCAATTGACCCTAGTATTATCAACCAAATAAACCCCGGTCTCGAGAGATGTATACTTCCCAGAATGCAGTATACATACCTCACAACAAAAGAATGTATCAATTCCATACAACACATAGAACATAAGCAACAAACCAGGAGTTAACAATAATATGGAATAGATAATACAAAAGAGAGGCCCTTAGGCCAATTAGCAACAAATCTACAAAGATAACAGCGGAAGCAAAAGGTGCCATAAAGATGGCTATAACACAAAGCCAATCAGTGTGCCTTAACCCCTAGGCATCTGACCGGACCGCCAAGCTAGTAGTCGAAGAAACTGCAACACGTAGCACAAAAGAGAGGCTCTTGGAGCTCTCCTTCTTCCTCTGCAACAAAAGCCACAAAAAAAATTGCCACAACCACGGCGGATGAGTACATAAAGTACTCGCAAGACTTACGTGTGAGATAACAGAACTATAAATAGCTACATGCAAGCTTTATTTAAGTGGATGAGGCTTTGGACTCATTTTAGCATAAAGCAAGTTTCATTTGCAATAACATAGTAGATTGAAGGCAATTTGACAAAACATTTTTAATTGTTGAAGTAACAACGAGATAATAACATAATAACAACAACAAGAACAACACGGAAGTGACTAACCCAATAGTCACCACAACAATAGCATGAACTCCCGTTCATACCAACCAAGTCAAGTTTTAATTAAATGTTGTAGTCTAATTCTCACGGAAATAACCAAGCGTGTCCATAACCTAGGGCGAGGCTATTGAATAGTTTTATCCTGCGGGGTGTACCAATGTACCCACCGTCGACCGCCTTTCCTTTAAGCACACTACCTTAGGTGTGCTTGCACGCACTAAGTCCTACGAGACATTTCCAATGGACAATGCTAATTCTGAGTCGCACAACCCACGGGAGAAAGAGACATCACACAACCTTCCCGAAGCTAATGCTCCCTCCCACATCACACACACATTTTATCTTTAAAACACACCAACCGAGCGACCCCAATTAACACCACCCAAAGTACTTAGTCAAGAGGGTTCCATATGCCCCTCGTGTGGTTATACATAAAATTGCTTGGATCAATGGCGCAAGAATTAGGTCCTTGTTGACTCGGGCATACCACCACATCCAAAAACCACACCATCCATCCAATATGCCCAAGTCTAAATCAATCTTTTATTTTCAGTTTTGATTTTACAAATTAATCAAAGCACAAGTGCTGGACATATAAGAGTAATAATCAGTTTTGAGTGATCAAGACCATCGACTAAGTCGATGATCGCCCATTTCTACCGATAACTAAGCATGTCTAAGCAATTTAAAACGAAACTACTAAGTGATAAGAGCTCATCCAACGAGCTCAAACCACAGCAAATAACCTAGGCTCATGGTAGTAGAGGATAAACAATTCCTACAGATTATGCAACTATAGGATTGCTAGCGACATTTAACACAAAGTAGCATGCATACATAGAAGTAAAACAATATATTAAGCTTTAAAGTAATGGGACATGGTGGGAATGGTCAAACTGCTTGCCTTGTTGCTGGTGGTCAAATTGTGGCAGAGGGTCGCTCTCGGGATCACCACAAATGTCGAAACCTAACGGAAGCGAGAAAGAACCGATAAAACGACGAAAAACAACAAAGACAGCACAACAAATGAACTCCAAAAGCTATGAAAATTTTACAGCAGCAAGACAATGATTTATCATGACTTTAGCAACAAGAACCAATTGATTTGGATTCTCAATGCAAAAGATATGATGAAATCAATTCTGCTCAACCTATTAATTAAAAATATGTTACTGTTCATCGAAAAATTTTCTAGAATAGCAGTGAAGCTGAAATTTTACTGTAAAACCAGCACCTCATGAGATGAATAACACAATTGAGTTCATCTCATTTGGAGCTATATTGCACTTTCTATAAATTTTCAAACACAAGAACTTGAACAAAATTATAATGCACAAGTTCTCAATTTCCTAACAACAACAAGCTCAAAACTAATTTTCACAGTGAGTTCACTAAGAGAGAAACCAACAAAGTTGGTCTCACCCAAAATAGCCTATAGAGCATTAGTTATACATTTTACAAGTTAAGTATTGTTTTTGAGTGTATAATTAAAGTGAGTTTTAAAACCTAATGGCAAACTGTGCTCTGGAGTTGAACTCAACTTACAATCATTTTTGGATTAAAGTCAAGTCCAAGACAGAGCTAACACAATTTGAATGACCTCAAATGGATTTAAAATGAGAAAGATATGAAATTCTAAAGTCTATACCCTATTTCAGTTTTAACTAAGACCTCACTGGAATTTCTAAAACCCATAAGGACAGGGGAGGTCGTGAGCCACAGATCTTAAATCCAACGGCTCAAGATCTCCCGGAGAACATCACATACGTGCATGTGAAGGTCCAGAGGTCTGGACCTCTTAGCAACTCACATGCGCGAGGTGAGGGGAGGTCGTGGCCGTAGATCACGAAAATCAGCGGACCACAACACAGGGAAGGAGGTCCTGAGCGGACCCGGATCAAAGGGAGGTCATGGCGGCTCGGATCAACAGGGAGGTCCTCAGCGGTTGAGATCTTCCAACGGAAGATCCAAACTACCAAGATCTCCCCAAGGAAGATCTACATCGTCAAGACCTCACAGAGGAGGTCTGGGCGGTCGAGATGTTCCAAGGAGGTCCTCGATGGTTCAGATCGTCAGGAGGACCTTGGCGGTCAAGATCTACCCGGGAGGTCATGAGCAGGCCGAGATGGCCTCGGGGAGGTCTAAGGGAGCCCTAACGTCCTGAGACCTCCAAGGAGGTGCAGGCGGCCATGATTGCGCAAGGGAGGTCTTGGGCGCTCGGATCTCCTTGGAGGAGGTCATGGAGGTCCCAGACCCAGCGCCTTAACTTCGCGCGCATTTGGACATGAATAAATCTGCGGCGGGACCATGAGGAGGTCCGCGAGGAGGTCTTAAATGCGCGCATTAAAGGGTGGATTTAAAGGCGGTTAAGACGCCCATGATTACAATGATTGGAACACATGATTAGCGCATTAAAATGGTGAAGCCTTGTCCTAAAACGACAATGACACGCTCGGGGCGTCGGCAAAATCCGGCGCAAAGATGTGGTCATCGCCGGCGATGTAGACCTCGGCGGCGAGATCAATGGTACCACCGAGTGCACAATAACGTTGCGCGCCAGTGGGCCTTCTCTCAACGGCGGCGGCGGCTTTGAGCGCCGGCGAGCGGAGAGGGCAAGGTTGACCAGACGGCCAAAATTCAAAACGCAAAATGAAGCTCATGCGACATTCAGCGTATGCCAAGAAAGCTCGCGACAACATTCAGCGGGTGCCGACAACTAAGGGACTACAGGAGGTGTACACGGAGGTCCTAAGGTCTTTGGGAGGTCGTGGAGGTGATGGCCGGTGTTGGGGAAGACAGTGAAGCTTCACCGCCCAAGACACCAGCTCCAAGCTCCTCTTTGTCCCCCTCTGCAAATGTCCAACAACTCAAGTCAGGACTTGGTCCCAAAGGGTAGGGCACAAATGGAAGCAAGGAGGAAAGGTGGGAAACCCCAGTGACCCTTGTCCACCGAGGAACTTCAAGTCCAACAATGGCGGCCAAGGAGCTCTGCGGCTTAGAGCTCACAAGCACAGAGGGGTGAGCAAAGTGACAATGGTGTGCAAAGGAAGCCAGGAAAACCGTGGGGGTGGTTTTATCCTAGGGCAATTTAGGTCGTAGACCAGCGGCTAAGCTCCTGTGAGCTTGGCCCATAACACGGATCTTGGCATTGGACAAGACTTAAAGTGGACATGGTGGCGGTCTGAGTGACCCATGAGGCGGAAGGTGACTGCATTAAATCTTGGTCGACAAAAGTCTGTTGAAGTGTACCCCAAGGTCGGACACGCATTAATTCTTGCTGCTCGAGTTTGCCGCGCGAGGAGGAGAAAGAACAGGGGAGGTCTTAGTGACCGTTGGATAAGACACAGGGAGGTCCTAACCATCGGATCAATTTTGAACCGTTATGTTCTAAGTGGTGGGGGGAGGTCCCAGCCACACGATTTGGGAAAGGGAGGTCGTGGCCCTCCGATTTCATGTCGCAGCATACGTGAGGAAAAGGGACAGGGAGGTCCAAAGCGTTGGATTTTAATCAATGGTGCGGACCTCGATGAACTTAACATGCACGCGATCGAAAAGACATGAGGGGAGGTCATGGCCTTTGGATTTAAATCAAGAACCTTGACGATGGGGAGGTCGATATGATCGCCACGAGCAAGGGAGGTCGGGACCGTTAGATTTAGATCTAAGGGTTCGATCTCACGTCTTGTTGAGGAGGTCTGCAGTGCGCATGAGACAAAAAGGAGGTCGTGGCCGTAGATTTTGATCTAACGGTGCACAACAAAAGATAGGGGAGGTTGTGGCGCTTGACAGCGCAGGAGGTCGTGGCGGTTGGATCTGATCCAGCAGCTCGACCTTGGTTAGAGTGGGAGGTTTGTTTAGTTTAGGTTGAGAGGAGGAGGTCGGGGCCATGGATCTTGGATCCAAGGGCTATGACCTCACGTGAAATGGGATGACTGTTGAGTATGTTGAGGAGGAGGTCGTGGCTGTTGGATTTGATCCAGCGGCTCGACCTCAACAAATGGGATGACCTCATTGCGATGGTTCACAGCTCGAGGAGGTCTTTGAGGTTTAACACCTTGGGAGGTCATGACCATGGATCAGCGATCCAGCGGCAATGACCTCATGAGGTGGGGAGGTCCTCACGGTGTTGACATGGAGGAGGTCGTGGTGTTGGATGTAAATCCAGTGCGACTTGATCAAGTGGAGATGAGGTCTGTGAGGTGCGTACATGGTTGGGCTGGACCAACTTGGGAACGTGGCTAGCCAAGGAGCAGTCTGAGGGTTTTTGAAGTTGAACTTTTAAACAGCTGAGACTTTGTAGAATTGTTTGGGCTAGCAATTGAACTCCAAATTTGATGAAATTTTAACTGGAGCTAGCTGACAACATGATTAACCTTACATAAATTTTCTAGAGGTTATTATGCAATGCATTTTTCTCAGGAAATTCATTAAGGTTGTTCAATGATTCATTTACCTCCAAAATTATCAAACTAGTTTTACAACTTGTGGTATTTTTCAGAGGGTCCCACCTCAGTTTTAGGACCAAGGAAGATACTTTCCAATTGTTTGGCACAAGATTTGAGGTAATTGGAAAATGAATTTGACTTTTGGTCAACAAGAGCTTTGTGTTTTGGATTACACAAAGAGTTACATAAGATTTTAGGGTTTTTCAAGATGTGAGAAAAAGTTTTAATTTCTACACATATAATTATACTTGATTAACCCTAATTATACATTTGGGATGTTACAAAATCTCCCCCTTACAAAATCTCGTCCGAGATTTGGCTCACTCGATAAAGAAAGATGGATAGTCCGCACGCAGACGATCTTCTCTTTCCCAAGTAGCCTCATCCTCGAGAATGGTTTGACCACTTGAACTTTAAGGAACTTGATGGTCTTATTCCTTGTCCTTCGTTCGGACTCATCGAGTCTGCCAGCAGGTGCTCGCGATAGGTCAAATCTTCACGGACATCGAGGGTTTCAGCGGAGCTTCCTCGGTTGGAACACGGAGGCACTTCTTTAGCTGGGACACATGGAAAACATCATGTACCCCATAAGTGCAGTGGCAACTCCAACTTATAGGCAACAGCTCCTTCTTCTCGATAATGCGGTAGGGACCGACATATCGAGGAGCTAACTGCCCTTGGCCAAAGCGTTGATGGCCCTTCAAAGGAGAGACTTTGAGATAAACAAAGTCATTAGGCTCAAAACGTAACTCACGTCGTGGCGGTCCGCATAGCTCTTTTGCTGGATTGAGTACATGCAAACAGCTCACGAATAAAATTTGGACTTGGCGCTCGGCCTCATTGATTGAGTCAAGACCAAAGAGAGGTCTCTCACGGTCTCGACCAGTTCAACGGGTCCTACACTTTCTCCGTACAAGGCCTCAAATGGTGCCATCCGAGAGGCCTTTGAAAAGCTTGTTGTTATAAGAAAACTTCGGCGAATGGCAAGCATTTCTCCCAATGCTTCCCATATGAAAGGACACAAGCACGAAGCATGTCTTCCAAAACTTGGTTGACCCTCTCGGTCGACCATCGGTTTGGGGTGAAATGCCGTGCTAAAGGTAAACGGGTTCCCATAGCCTTTTGCGAGCTATGCGAAACGGAAGTGAAGATGGAGCCACGATCGAAGCGATCGTCTTAGATGCGCCATGTAAGCTCACAATCCTAGAGACATAGAGCTCGGCTAGGCGATCGGTGCGAATCTTGGTCTTGGCGGAAGAAAATGAGCCACTTTAGTCAATCGATCGATGGCGACCCAAATGGCATCATTTCCTTGAGGGGCGTGGGTAGACCGGTGATGAAATCCATTCGATCGAATCCACTTCCACTCGAGAATTGGCAAAAGGTGAAGCGATCCAAAGGGACGCCGATGCTCGGCCTTGACACGACGACACACGTCGCTTTCGACAACGAACCGCAATCTCCCTCTTCATTCGGGTCCACCAAAATCTCTGGCGGAGATCTTGATACATCTTGGTGGCCGGGATGAATGGATAAAAGCGAATCATGGGCTTCGGGAGGATTAAATTCCGCAACTCCATGTCCTTTGGAACCACAAGGCGTTGCCGAACCTCCGACGCCATGCTCATCCTCGAGAAGCACTTGGTCGTTCCGTTCTTGACATTTGCCTTAATGTGGCTCACTCCAACATCCATTGCTGGCGGACTTGATCCGATCCACCAAGGTTGGTTGCACAACCATGGCGGCGAGAGATCCATGCTCAACTATCTCCAAGTTGAGGCGCTTTGGAATGCCTCGAGAAGAGAGGGCGAATGCTCCTTGAGCACTAAGGCATTACAATGCGCTTTGCGACTAAAGCGCATCGGCAGCGACATTAGCCTTGCCGGATGGTAGTGTATACCCATGTCATAATCCTTGATCAACTCCAACCATCTCCTTTGCACGAGGTTCAGGTCGGTTTGGGTGAACAAATACTTAAGGCTCTTGTGATCCGAATACACTTCACAATGATTCTGATTAGGTAATGTCGCCA
Source organism: Phyllostachys edulis (assembly GCA_036346405.1). Taxonomy (NCBI): domain Eukaryota; kingdom Viridiplantae; phylum Streptophyta; class Magnoliopsida; order Poales; family Poaceae; genus Phyllostachys; species Phyllostachys edulis. The sequence goes on from CM070559.1 coordinate 20,961,019, forward strand.
AATCTTAAGTGCATGAATCACGAAGCCAACTCCAAGTCATGAGTAGGATAGTTGAGTTCATGAGGTCTCAATTGCCTTGATGCATAGGCCACTACCTTGCCTTCTTGCATAAGGACACAACCGAGGCCTCGGCGAAGCATCGCAAAAGATATCGAAGCCGATGGATATCGGGAAGAACAAGAGCGGGAGCGGTGGTCAAACGCTTTTGAGTATTGGAAACTTTCCTCACACCAGCGGACCACGAACTTCTTGTCCTTCTTGAGCAACTCCGTCATCGGCCCGCGATCTTGGAGAAGTTCTCGATAAGCGGCGATAATATCCCGCTAAACCGAGAAAACTCCGCACATCGGTGACCAAGCGAGTTGACTCCATGAAAGAACATCGCTGACCTTGCTAGGATCAGCGGCTATGCCTCCGCTGAAAGAATATGGCCTAAGAAGGCCACTTCCTTCAACGAGAATCGCGACTTGCTGAACTTCAGCGTCTGGTGGTGCTCACGTAACTGCCTAACACAAGCTTCAGATGCTCGGCGTGATCCTCATCGTTCTTGGAATAGATAAGAATATCATCGATGAAGACCACGACAAACTTATCCAAATACTCCATGAATACCGAATTCATGAGGTTCATGAACAAAGCGAGGAGCATTGGTTAAGTCGAATGACATGACGGTGTACTCATACAAGCCGTGGCGAGTAGAAACGCCGTCTTTGGAATATCCTCGGGCGAATCTGAACGATGATATCCCACTCTCAAATCAATCTTGGAAAAACTTCGAGCTCCGGTTAATTGATCGAAGAGATCATCGATCTTGGGCAAAGGATACTTGTTCTTTACCGTCACTTCATTAAGTGGGCGGTAATCAACGCTTACATCGTAAAATGCCGCCCTTCTTCTTTCACGAAGATTCTTTGGACAACCCCACGGAGATGAGCTAGGCGAATGAAACCCTTCTCTTGCAGCTCACTTAGCTGCTTCTTCAATTCTACCAACTCGTTCGGTGGCATCCGATAAGGCCTCTTTGAGATAGGGGCGATGCAGGGAGCCAACTCAATGACAAACTCGAGGTCTCGAGCGGGTGGCATCCTGGAAGATCAGCGGGAAAGACATCAACAAAGTCACAAACTGTTGGGACTTAGCTAATATCTAGGCGGGCTTCGCTTCAAGCGAAGAGATCACGGATCTAGCGACTTCGGCGAACACCTTTCTTGGGAGGAGGACTAGATAGAGATGAGCTTCTGGCGCAATCGATTTGCCCCATGTGATGGGACAACCAATCCATGCCAAGAATCACATCAAGACTCGCTGAATGGAGAAGGATAAGGTTTGCTAAGAAACCTCGCCTTGATCTCGATAGGAACATCCTACACTCAGATTCGACTCTCAACTCCGAACCGGGAGAGCGAATGAGTAGTGGGGCCGACAATGGAGAGAAAAGAAGCTCTCCGACAGCAGACAAAAGACTTCGAAACAAATGAATGAGATGCTCTGAATCAAACAAAAGCGATGGCGGGATGAGAGTTAACGAGAAGTGTACCTAGCACGGCGTCGGGTGCCTCTGAGCCTCCTCTGTGGTGATGGCGTTAGCGCGACCACTACCCACGCCTTGGGTAGCGGGGCGATCTTCTTGTCTGAGATGCTCCACCTCTGGCCCGCGTCCTCCATTAGGGCGAGGGCTCTCTGTCTTCTTAGGGCATTGGTTAGCATAATGCCCCTTCGGTTGCATGAAAACATGTGACCCGGCGGCCGGGTTGCGGGGCGCTCTGTGACTTCGCGAGTGCGTGGTGAGACCACGGCTGCGATGGGCGAAACGAGGCGGTGACCTCGGGGGCGCCGAAGAGTGAGAGTGGTACCCCTGAGACTGCCCGAAGCGGGGACGGGAGGAACCGGCCCTGGATGACTTATGGGCCTCCCACTTGCGCTTGCGGGAGTCCATAAGCTCTCGAGCCGCATGCTCAGCGACGATGGCCTTGTCGACCAAGGTCTGAAAATCAGGGAAGTCGACAATGGATAGCTTGTCCTTCAGCTCCTCAGACAAGCCACGCCTGAACTTGGCACCTTAGCCATATCGGTGGCCACATCCTCGGGGAGCATAACGAGCTAGATGGTTAAACTTCGTAGACATACTCCATGGTGAGCTCGCCCTTGCTTGGCGCAAGAAACTCCCTTCTTGATCTCCATCAAGCGGCGAGGATATGAGCCAGACGGAAGGCGTCTGAAACTCCTCCCAAGAGGCGGTGTGATCCACGGGCTGCATGGCGAAAAGCTCTCCCACCACGACAAAGTGCACCCTCCGGTGGTGCGATCACGAACAGCGCCTTCTCGTGCTCCTGGCAGCTGCGCAATGCTGGCTTCGCTCCACCGAGCCAAAGCCAATCGTCCGCATCAAAGGTCCTCGGGCCGGGAAAAGGTAGAAGGCTGAGTCGAAGAAACTCCGCGAGTCCTCCACGCGGTGATGGGCATTCCTGGCCCGGATCACGAAGCTCCGGTAAGTCTTTGTGGTGTTGCGCGATGGCGTCGATAGAACTCTCTGTCATCCGCGCGGTTGCTTCGATCTGAAGAAGAACCTCGGCCATGGTGGGAGGAGGAGAAGCTCCTCGTCCGGACCAGTGGCCAGCCTTGGCACGCTCTGAGTCGTCCGGCCATCTGTTACAATGAAATTTGGTTAGCAACTAGACCCAAAAACAAAGCCTTAAAAAAAGCAAAAGCGATCGACTAGGGAATGGAATATCACCCCAACCGAAAGCCAAAGCAGCGGGTAATTAAACTTTAAAAGCTTCTAAAAGACTCTAAAACAGCCAAGAAACACCAAGCATAAGGCTCAACTTCTCAACTCAACTAACCCGTATTGAATGAACGAGTAATCGGTCGAGAAGATCAAAAATCAGATTGTAGGGTGAGATCTAAAACTATTAGAGAGAAATGTTAATGCAGCGAAATAAGTGTTAGATACTTAGCTAACTAGTATCACATCTTACCCTTTTATTCCCACAAGTTTTAGTTGATTAAACCTCTCATTATCTATCCTAATTAGAGACCTTTGAGACTGCTGTCCGGAAATTTGATGCTTGCTGTCGATTTAGCATCAAGCCCTTGTCGAATCACCGACTCGAACTTCAAAACCTTGTAGTGGGCAGCTCACACTTCAATTTGCCAATCTCATTGGTTCTCCCAAAAACCAGTGTTAATCGATAACAACTATTTTGTAGAAGGAAGAGAGAAAACAACTTTTAAAACTCAAATTAGAGTGGGATGAGAAGAAAGCTAAGATAGGTAAGGAATAAAATCCGAGAATTTCCTAAGCTTTCAAAACTCTTTTGATGCTTTGAAAATAGGTTTTCAAAATATCCTAAGATCGACCAAGCTTGCGTTACTACGGTCATAACGGCTCGATACCAACTTTTGTGAGACCAGGCGTTTATTAGGCTCATAATACTTAGTCATCCAATTGACCCTAGTATTATCAACCAAATAAACCCGGTCTCGAGAGATGTATACTTCCCGAATGCGGTATACATACCTCACAACAAAAGAATGTATCAATTCCATACAACACATAGAACATAAGCAACAAACCGAGGAGTTAACAATAATATGGAATAGATAATACAAAAGAGGCCCTTAGGCCAAATAGCAACAAATCTACAAAGATAACAGCGGAAGCAAAAGGTGCCATAAAGATGGCTATAACACAAAAGCCAATCGGTGTGCCTTAACCCTAGGCATCGTGGGACCGCCAAGCTAGTCGTCGAAGAAAGCGCAACACGTAGCACAAAGAGAGGCTCTTGGAGCTCTCCTTCTTCCTCTGCAACAAAAGCCACAAAAAATTGCCACAACCACGGGCGGATGAGTACATAAAGTACTCCATAAGACTTCGTGTGAGATAACAGAACTATAAATAGCTACATGCAAGCTTTATTTAAGTGGATGAGGCTTTGGACTCATTTTAGCATAAAGCAAGTTTCATTTGCAATAACATAGTAGATTGAAGGCAATTTGACAAAACATTTTTAATTGTTGAAGTAACAACGAGATAATAACATAATAACAACAACAAGAACAACACGGAAGTGACTAACCCAATAGTCACCACAACAATAGCATGAACTCCCGTTCATACCAACCAAGTCAAGTTTTAATTAAATGTTGTAGTCTAATTCTCACGGAAATAACCAAGCGTGTCCATAACCTAGGGCGAGGCTATTGAATAGTTTTATCCTGCGGGGTGTACCAATGTACCCACCGTCGGACCGCCTTTCCTTTAAGCACACTACCTTAGGTGTGCTTGCAGCAGCTAAGTCCTCTGAGACATTTCCAATGGACAATGCTAATTCTGAGTCGCACAACCCACGGGAGAAAGAGACATCACACAACCTTCAGGAAGCTAATGCTCCCTCCCACATCACACACACATTTTATCTTTAAAAACACACCAACCGGCGACCCCAATTAACACCGCCCAAAGTACTTAGTCAAGAGGGTTCCATATGCCCTCGTGTGGTTATACATAAAATTGCTTGGATCAATGGCGCAAGAATTAGGTCCTTGTTGACTCGGGCATACCACCACATCCAAAAACCACACCATCCATCCAATATGCCCAAGTCTAAATCAATCTTTTATTTTCAGTTTTGATTTTACAAATTAATCAAAGCACAAGTGCTGGACATATAGGAGTAATAATCAGTTTTGAGTGATCAAGACCATCGACTAAGTCGATGATCGCCCATTCTACCGATAACTAAGCATGTCTAAGCAATTTAAAACGAAACTACTAAGTGATAAGAGCTCATCCAACGAGCTCAAACCACAGCAAATAACCTAGGCTCATGGTAGTAGAGGATAAACAATTCCTACAGATTATGCAACTATAGGATTGCTAGCGACATTTAACACAAAGTAGCATGCATACATAGAAGTAAAACAATATATTAAGCTTTAAAGTAATGGGACATGGTGGGAATGGTCAAACTGCTTGCCTTGTTGCTGGTGGTCAAATTGTGGCAGAGGGTCGCTCTCGGGATCACCACAAATGTCGAAACCTAACGGAAGCGAGAAAGAACCGATAAAACGACGAAAAACAACAAAGACAGCACAACAAATGAACTCCAAAAGCTATGAAAATTTTACAGCAGCAAGACAATGATTTATCATGACTTTAGCAACAAGAACCAATTGATTTGGATTCTCAATGCAAAAGATATGATGAAATCAATTCTGCTCAACCTATTAATTAAAAATATGTTACTGTTCATCGCAAAATTTTCTAGAATAGCAGTGAAGCTGAAATTTTTACTGTAAAACCAGCACCTCATGAGATGAATAACACAATTGAGTTCATCTCATTTGGAGCTATATTGCACTTTCTATAAATTTTCAAACACAAGAACTTGAACAAAATTATAATGCACAAGTTCTCAATTTCCTAACAACAACAAGCTCAAAACTAATTTTCACAGTGAGTTCACTAAGAGAGAAACCAACAAAGTTGGTCTCACCCAAAATAGCCTATAGAGCATTAGTTATACATTTTACAAGTTAAGTATTGTTTTTGAGTGTATAATTAAAGTGAGTTTTAAAACCTAATGGCAAACTGTGCTCTGGAGTTGAACTCAACTTACAATCATTTTTGGATTAAAGTCAAGTCCAAGACAGAGCTAACACAATTTGAATGACCTCAAATGGATTTAAAATGAGAAAGATATGAAATTCTAAAGTCTATACCCTATTTAGGTTTAACTAAGACCTCCTTTGGAATTTCTAAAACCCATAAGGACAGGGAGGTCGTGAGCCACGAGATCTTAAATCCAGCGGCTCAAGATCTCCCGGAGAACATCACATACACGCATGTGAAGGTCGGAGGTCTGGACCTCTTAGCAACTCACATGCGCGAGGTGAGGGGAGGTCGTGGCCGTAGATCACGAAAATCAGCGGACCACAACACGGGAAGGAGGTCGGAGCGGACCAGATCAAAAGGGAGGTCATGGCGGCTCGAGATCAACAGGGGAGGTCCTCAGCGGTTGAGATCTTCCAACGGAAGATCCAAACTACCAAGATCTCCCCAAGGAAGATCTACATCGTCAAGACCTCACGAGAGGAGGTCTGGGCGGTCCAGATGTTCCAAGGAGGTCCTCGATGGTTCGAGATCGTCAGGGAGGACCTTGGCGGTCAAGATCTACAGGGGAGGTCATGAGCAGGTGAGATGGCCTCGGGGAGGTCCTAAGGGAGGTCCTAACGTCCACAGACCTCCGGGGAGGTGCAGGCGGCCATGATTGCGCAAGGGGAGGTCTTGGGCGCTCCAAATCTCCTTGGAGGAGGTCATGGAGGTCCTGGACCCAGCGCCTTAACTTCGCGCCGCATTTGGACATGAATAAATCTTGCGCGGGACCATGAGGAGGTCAGCGAGGTCTTAAATGCTGCGCATTAAAGGGTGGATTTAAAGGCGGTTAAAACGCCCATGATTACAATGATTGGAACACATGATTAGCGCATTAAAATGGTGAAGCCTTGTCCTAAAAGCGACAATGACACGCTCGGGGCGTCGGCAAAATCGGCGCAAAGATGTGGTCATCGCCGGCGATGTAGGCCTCGCCGGCGAGATCAATGGTACCACCGAGTGCACAATAACGTTGCGCGCCGGTGGGCCTTCTCTCAACGGCGGCGGCGGCTTTGAGCGCCGGCGAGCGAAGAGAGGGCAAGGTTGACCAGCCGCGCCAAAATTCAAAACATAAAATGAAGCTCATGCGACATTCAGCGTATGCCAAAAAGCTCGCGACAACATTCAGCGGGTGCCGACAACTAAGGGACTACAGGGAGGTGTACAGGAGGTCCTAAGGTCTTTGGGAGGTCGTGGAGGTGATGGCGGTGTTGGGGAAGACAGTGAAGCTTCACCGCCCAAGACACCGACTCAAGCTCCTCTTTGTCCCCCTCTGCAAATGTCCAACAACTCAAGTCGGGACTTGGTCCCGGAGGGTAGGGCACAAATGGAAGCAAGGAGGAAAGGTGGAAACCCAGTGACCCTTGTCCACCGAGGAACTTCAAGTCCAACAATGGCGGCCAAGGAGCTCTGCGGCTTAGAGCTCACAAGCACAGAGGGGTGAGCAAAGTGACAATGGTGTGCAAAGGAAGCCAGAAAACCGTGGGGGTGGTTTTATCCTAGGGCAATTTAGGTCGTAGACCACTGCTAAGCTCCTGTGAGCTTGGCCCATAACACGATCTTGGCATTGGACAAGACTTAAAGTGGACATGGTGGCGGTCTGAGTGACCCATGAGGCGGAAGGTGACTGCATTAAATCTTGGTCGACAAAGAGTCTGTTGAAGTGTACCCCAAGGTCGGACACGCATTAATTCTTGCTGCTCGAGTTTGCCCGCCCGCGAGGAAGGAGAAGAACGGGGAGGTCTTAGTGACCGTTGGATAAGACACAGGGAGGTCCTAACCATCGGATCAATTTTGAACCGTTATGTTCTAAGTGGTGGGGAGGTCCCAGCCACACGATTTGGGAAAGGGAGGTCGTGGCCCTCCGATTTCATGTCAGCAAACGCATACGTGAGGAAAAGGGACGGAGGTCCAAAGCGTTGGATTTTAATCAATGGTGCGGACCTCGATGAACTTAACTTACGCGATCGAAAAGACATGAGGGGAGGTCATGGCCTTTGGATTTAAATCCAAGAACCTTGACGATGGGAAGGTCGATATGATGCGCCACGAGCAAGGGAGGTCGGGACCGTTAGATTTAGATCTAAGGGTTCGATCTCACGTCTTGTTGGGGAGAGGTCTGAGTCTTGTATGAGACAAAAAGGAGGTCGTGACCGTAGATTTTGATCTAACGGTGCACAACAAAAGATAGGGGAGGTTGTGGCGCTTGACAGCGCAGGAGGTCGTGGCGGTTGGATCTGATCCAGCAGCTCGACCTTGGTTAGAATGGGAGGTTTGTTTAGTTTAGGTTGAGAGGAGGAGGTCGGGGCCATGGATCTTGGATCCAAGGGCTATGACCTCACGTGAAATGGGATGACTGTTGAGTATGTTGAGGAGGAGGTCGTGGCTGTTGGATTTGATCCAGCGGCTCGACCTCAACAAATGGGATGACCTCATTGCGATGGTTTACACTCGAGGAGGTCTTTGAGGTTTAACACCTGGGAGGTCATGACCATGGATCAGCGATCCAGCGGCAATGACCTCATGAGGTGGGGAGGTCCTCGCGGTGTTGACCGCGGAGGAGGTCGTGGCTGTTGGATGTAAATCCAACGGCTGCGACCTGATCAAGTAGAGATGAGGTCTGCTGAGGTGCAGACATGGTTGGGCTGGACCAACTTGGGAACGTGGCTAGCCCAAGGAACAGTGCAGGGTTTTTGAAGTTGAACTTTTAAACAGCTGAGACTTTGTAGAATTGTTTGGGCTAGCAATTGAACTCCAAATTTGATGAAATTTTAACTGGAGCTAGCTGACAACATGATTAACCTTACATAAATTTTCCAAAGGTTATTATGCAATGCATTTTTCTCAGGAAATTCATTAAGGTTGTTCAATGATTCATTTTACCTCCAAAAATTATCAAACTAGTTTTACAACTTGTGGTATTTTTCAGAGGGGTCCCACCTCAGTTTTAGGACCAAGGAAGATACTTTCCAATTGTTTGGCACAAGATTTGAGGTAATTGGAAAATGAATTTGAATTTTGGTCAACAAGAGCTTTGTGTTTTTGGATTACACAAAGAGTTACATAAGATTTTAGGGTTTTTCAAGATGTGAGAAAAAGTTTTGATTTCTACACATATAATTATACTTGATTAACCCTAATTATACATTTGGGATGTTACACAACACCTAGTACATAAGCAACAAACCAGAAGTTAATATTAATAAGGATAGGTTATTACAAAAGAGGGGCCCTTAGGCCAAATAACAACAAGAAGAAGTAAGATAACAGCGGAAGCAAAAGTGCCATAAAGATGGCCATAACATAAAGCCAATCAGTGTGCCTTAACCCCTAGGCATCTGACCGGACCGCCAAGCTAGTCGTCGAAGAAACTGCAACACGTAGCACAAAAGAGAGGCTCTTGGAGCTCTCCTTCTTCCTCTGCAACAAAAGCCACAAAAATTGCCACAACCACGGGCAGATGAGTACATAAAGTACTCCGCAAGACTTACGTGTGAGATAACAGAACTATAAATAGCTACATGCAAGCTTTATTTAAGTGGATGAGGCTTTGGACTCATTTTAGCATAAAGCAAGTTTCATTTGCAATAACATAATAGATTGAAGGCAATTTGGCAAAGCATTTTAATTGTTGAAATAACAACGAGATAATAACATAGTAACAACAACAAGAACAACCTGGAAGTGACTAACCCAAGTCACCACAACAATAGCGTGAACTCCCCGTTCCTACCAACCAAGTCAAGTTTTAATTAAAGGTTGTAGTCTAGTCTTGAACGACCTTACCAAGCATGTCCATAACCTAGGACGAGGCTATTCGAATAGTTTTATCCCTACAGGGTGTACCACTTTGTACCCACACGTCGAACCGCCTTTCCATTAGGCACACTACCTTTGGTATGCTTGCACGGCTAAGTCCTCTGAGACATTTCCAATGGACAATGCTAATTCGAGTCGCACAACCCACGGGAGAAGGAGACATCACACAACCTACCGGAAGCTAACGCTCCTCCCACATCACACACACATTTTATCTTTAAAAACACACCAACCGAGCGACCCCAATTAACACCGCCCAAAGTACTTAGTCAAGAGGATTCCATATGCCCCTCGTGTGGTTAGCATGCAAAATCGCTAGCTTAGTGACCCAAGTACTCGGTCCTTAGGGACCCAGGCATACCACCACATCCAAAACCACGCCATCCATCCAATATGCCCAAGTCTAAATCAATCTTTTATTTTCAGTTTTGATTTTACAAATGAATCAAAGCACAAGTGCTGGACATATAGGAGTAATAATCAGTTTTGAGTGATCAAGACCATCGACTAAGTCGATGATCGCCCATTTCTACCGAAAACTAAGCATGTCTAAGCAATTTAAATCGAAACTACTAAGTGATAGGAGCTCATCCAACGAGCTCCCACCACAACAAATAACCTAGGCTCATGGTAGTAGAGGATAAACAATTCCTACAGATTATGCAACTATAGGATTGCTAGCGACATTTAACACAAAGTAGCATGCATACATAGAAGTAAAACAACATATTAACCTTTAAAGTAATGGGACGTTAGAGGGGATATGATCAAACTGCTTGCCTTGTTGCTGGTCACTTTGTTGCGGAGGTCACTCTCGGGATCACCACAAATGTCGAAACCTAACGGAAAAGCAATAAAGAACCGATAAGAACGACGAAAAATAACAAAGACAGCACAGCAAACGAACTCCAAATTCTCTGAATTTTCTACAGCAACAAGAGAGTGATTTTTAGGGATTTTGCAACAAGAACCAATTGATTTGGATTCTCGATGCAAAAGTTATGAGCAAAACAATTCTGCTCAGCCCTAAAATACCAAACTGCACTATTCACTAATTTAATTATGAGGCAACATTTTCAAGAACAGAAGTGAAGCTGAAATTTTTACTGTAAAACCAGCACCTCATGAGATGAATAACACAATTGAGTTCACCTCATTTGGAGCTATATTGCACTTTCTATAATTTTTCAAAAACAAGAACTTGAACAAAATTATAATGCACAAGTCCTCATTTTCCTAACAGCAACATGCTCAAAACTAATTTTCACAGTGAGCTCATTAATAGAGGAAACCAACAAAGTTGGTCTCACCCAAAAATAATCTACAGAGCATTAGTTATGTATTTTACAAGTTAAGCAGTAACTTGAGTGTACTTTTAAGGTTAGTTTTAAAACCTAAAGGCAAAAACTGTGCTCTGGGGCTGAACTCAACTTACAATCATTTTTGGATTAAAGTCAAGTTCAAGACAGAGCTAACACAATTTGAATGACCTTATTTGGGTTTAGAATGAAAAAGATATGCAATTCTAAAGTTCATACCATTTTAGTTTATAACTAGAGCTCACTGGAATTTCTAAAACTCACAAGGACATGGGAGGGCGTGAGCCACAGATCATAGATCTAGCGGCTCGGGACCTCCCGAGAGAACAACGCCTGCAGCTCACGAGGTCCAGAGGTCTGGACCTCCTAGCAACGCACATCTTGTGAGTGAGGGAGGTCGTGGCCGTAGATGGAGAATCCCACGGACCACAGCGATGAGGGAGGTCCGGACGGACCCAGGACCTAAGGGGGAGGTCCTCAGCGGTGAGATCTTCCAAGGAAGATCTAAACTACCAAGATCTCCCGAGGAAGATCTACATCGTCGAGGACCTCACGGGGAGGTCTGGGCCAGTCGAGATGTTCAAGGGAGGTCCTCGATGGTTCGAGATCGTCCGAGGGAGGACCTTGACGGTCAAGATCTACAGGGAGGTCATGAGCAGTGAGATAACCTAGGGAGGTCCTAAAGGAGGTCCTAACATCACAGACCTCCGGGGAGGTGCAGGCGGCCACGATAAGCGCAAGGGAGGTCTTGGGCGCTCCGGATCTCCACGGGGAGGTCTGGGCGTCCCTGACAGCAGCACAAGCACGCCGCTTGGACAAAACGTGTCTGCGCGCGGGACCACGAGGAGGTCCGCGGGAGGTCTTAAATGCACGCATTAAAGGGTGGATTTAAGGCGCTTAAAACGCCCATTGATTACAATGATGGGAGCAATTGATTAGCACATTAAAATGGTGAATCTTTGTTCTAAAACGACAATGACACGCTCGGGGCGTCAGACAAAGATCCGGCGTGAAAGAAGTGGTCCTCGCCGGCGATGTAGAGCCCACCGGTGAGGTCAATGGTACCACCGAGTGCACAATAACGTTGCGCACCGGTGGACCTCCTCTCAACGGCGGCGGCGGCTTTGAGCGCCGGCGAACGGAGAGGGCAAAATTGACCAAAGACGCCAAAACCGAAAAGCAAAAATGAAGCTCATGCGACATTCAGCGTATGCTCAAACAAAAGCTCCGCGACATTCATTCATCACGGGTGCCAAGAACTAAAGGACTACCGGGGAGTTACAGGAGGTCCTAAAGATGCCGATGAGGTTGAGGATGGTCTTTGGCGGAGTTGGGGAAGATGGAGAGCTCCACCGCTTCAAGTCAAGCTCCAACTCCAAGCTCCCAGCTCCACTAGGCTACCTCTGCAAATGCCCCACCAAAGGAAGTTAGGGTTGAGGTCACAGAGATGCCCAGATAGAAGCAGAGAGAGGAGGAGAAGCCACTTGGAAATCTGAGCCACCGAGAAGCTCCAAGGACCTTGACAATGGCAGCCACCGGTGAGGAGGAGAGTTTGGGGATGAGGAGCTCACCACGCACAAAGTGCAAAGCCGAGATCAATTGTATGCAAAGGAAGCCACGGAGAGTTCAAGGGGTAACTTATAGCTTTGAGTGAAGGTTATGAGCTGGGGCTAAGCTCCATGGTGAGCTTAGCCCACAGGTTGGTCCATGGGGTGGCAAGGACATGAGGTTGACAAGGTGCAGTCTGGTGACCCAAGAGGCGAAAGGTGACCAGCATTAAATCTTGGTCGACAAAGAGTCATGAAAAGGTACCAAGTGGACAGACGTGCATTAACTCCACCGCTCGAGCTCACGAGCACGCCCGAGGAAGGAGAAGAACAGGGAGGTCTTTATGACCGTTGGATAAGACCATGGGAGGTCCTAACCATCGGATGACAATGTTGAACCGTTATGTTTTAAGTGGTGGGAGGAGGTCCCACCACACGATCAGGATGGGGAGGTCGTGGCCCTCCAATTTCCTTAATGTGTAAGCGCCACGAGGGAAATAGGGCAGGAGGTCCAAAGCGTTGGATCTCCATCCAGCAGCGCGACCTCTGTGAGGTCTTAACATGCACGCGAACATAAGACATGAGGGGAGGTCATGGCCTTAGGATTTGAATCAAGGCGCACAACCAAGGGAGGTCGAGGCTTTGCGTGAAGCGAGGAGGTCAAGACCTTTGGATTTTGATCAACGGTGGTGATCAAAAGCAGGGAGGTCTGAGCCTCGCCACGACACACAAGGGAGGTCATGGCCATTAGATTTATATCTAAGAACAACGACCTCACGTCTTGTGAGATCTCGATGCGCATGAGACCAAGAGGAGGTTTGTTTAGTTTAACAGTGAGGGGAGGTCGAGGCGGTTGGATGTAAATCCAACGACTCACGACCTCGCCAAGGTGGAAGGTGGTTTTGAGGTTTGATAACAAGAGGAGGTCGGGGCGGTTGGATCTTAATCCAAGGGCTATGACCTGGACAAAATGAGGAGGTCTTTGGGATTTAACACACGGGGAGGTCATGGCCGTGGATCTTTGATCCAACAGTTTACAACTGATGAGGTGAGGAGGTCTTTCTGGGGTTGACGCGGAGGAGGTCGTGGCGGTTGGATGTAAATCCAGCAGTGCGCACCGATCAAATGGAGAGGAGGTCTGGCGAGGTCTTGAAGACGGTCGGCTGGACCACTTTGCAAAGTGGTCGGCCCAAGGAACGAAACCATGTTTTAAGTTTAATTTCTAACAATGAGACTTTGCAAAATTGTTTGGGATAGCAATTCAACTCCAAAATTCATGAAATTTTACAGGAGCTTGCTGACAATGAGATTAACCTGACATAAAATTTCCAGAGGTTATTATGCAATGCATTTTTTTCAGGAAATTCATGAAGGTTGTTTAAAGGATTGTTTTACCTCCAAAATTTATCAAACTAGTTTTACAACTTGTGATATTTTTCAGAGGGGTCCCACATCAGTTTTAGGACCAAGGAAAATATTTTCCAAATGTTCGACACAAGATTTAAGATAATTGGAAAATGAGTTTGACTTTTGGTCAACAAGAGCTTTGTGTTTCTGGATTACACAACTCTTGGACAAGAATTACATGAGAGATTGGGGGTTTTCAAGATGTGAGAAAAAGTTTTAATTTCTACACATATAATTATACTTGAATAACCCTAATTATACATTTGGGATGTTACACAGACCTCTTGATAACAAGCTTGACCATAAGGTCCTGTTATATAAAGTTTAATTTGTCTGCTTCATCTTTGTTTGACCTCGTGGTTGTGATATTAGCTTGTGTTCTTGTGTGAGCTAGCTCTGTTGTCCGGGGTCTAGCTCGGATGCACAAGGGCAGGACCTCCAGGAGGTCCTATGGGACTTAACCTGGGAGGTCCTATCGGACCTCTCTTGTGATGTACCTGGAGGTGCTACCGAGGGGTTGCAGGCCAAGACCCCCAGGAGATCTTAAAGACCTCCTGGGAGGTTAGTGGCGGGCCAAGACCTCCAAGAGGTCCTGAAGACCTCCTGGGAGGTCCTGGTAGACCTCCTCGGGAATGCCCCGTGCGGTGCTACCATTCCTTTCCGTGGTGGCTCTGCAGCGCAAAAAAAAAAATGGTCCTCCCGGACCTCCTGCGGTGCATCACAGGGTGGGACCTCACAAAGTGGTATCAGAGCCGTGGTTGGCTGTAGGACGTGGCCATAGGTAGAAAGGTCATTTTAGTTTTGATTCAAAGTTATTTTCTAAAAAGTAAATCAACTTAAAACCTGTTTGGTAGTTCTTTCCTTGTTCTGGTTCTATGCTGCCCTTAACTTGTCTAAATCTTTCTCACCTTATTCTACTTCAATCTTAACTCCCTCTTAGTTCCATTATTTTGTCTCTGCTGGAACCTTGATTTTAAGTCTAACTTGACCTCCTTGCCCTTATAATTTCTATAGGGCCGACTGTAGTAAGGTTAGGGATAGTGGTCCTAGTCTGAATCTCGTTTAGTTTTCGTCTTTAGACCTCTGTTTGGAGTTTTGTTGCCTCCTTTAGGGCCTCCTGGCCTCTTGGTTCTCTCTTGGGTTTCACCAAGTCACCCCTTATAGATGCTCTATCTTTCTCTCTGTTCTCACTTATCTTGATGCTTTGTCCCCCTTATCTCCCATGCTTTCTCTCTTACCTTCTCAACCTTTAGAGTTTTGTCCAGATGGTGCAGACTCGGCAGTCCACAAGTCAGGGTGAGCCCCCAGAACAATTGCCTCCACCTCCACCTCCTCCAGTGGCAGCAACAGACCCGGGTTTTGGGCAGTTCAAGGCAGCACAAGCCCAAATGATGAGCTCTATGATGCAGAATATGAACCAGATTATGGCTCAACAAAGCCAGACCACCAATGCTTTACTTGCCATGATGAGTCAGAATAGTCAAGCTGCAGCAGTGCCACCATCTCCACCCCCAGCTCACCATCAATCAAGGCTGTCAGAGTTCATGAAGACGTGCCCAGCTACCTTTTCAAGCTCCCCGGGGCCCTTAGATGCAGATGATTGGCTGAGATCAACAGAGAAAAAGTTGGATATTGCTCGTTGTGAAGACAGGGAGAAGGTTTTGTTTGCCTCACATCAATTGGAAGGGGCTGCAGCTGAATGGTGGGACACATTTTGTGCCTCACATGTTGACCCCCAGAGGATCACTTGGGCAGAATTCTCAGCTGCGTTTCGCCATTCACATGTCCCTAATGGGAAGGTGGAGATGAAAAAGAATGAGTTTAGGGATCTGAAGCAAGGCAGCATGTCAGTGAGTGAGTATCTCACTAGGTTCACTCAGTTGTCACGTTATGCCCGCGAGGATGTGGCTACGGATGATGCACGGCAGAAGCGCTTTAAGCGGGGCCTCCATCCCAGTTTAAAAGTTCAAGTTGTTGGCAACGATTACCCTGATTTCCAGCATATGGTGAAGAAGGCAATACTCATTGAGGAGTCCCGAAGAGAACTTTCAGAAAGGTTGCACCTTCCAGTGCTCAACAAAGACCTCCCCAGCGCCCCAAAGCTTTTGTGCAGTACCAACCCAAGCGCCAAGGACCTCCTGGACCTCCCAGGACCTCTGCCAAGACCTCCCGCCTAGCTGCCCCAGTCCAGCACCGCATCACCGGCAGCACCAAGTCAACCTCAACGACCTCCACAGCAGCTGGGATCACCTGCTTCAAGTGTCACCAAGTGGGGCATTTCGCCAATCAATGCCCACTGAAGACTGAACAACCCGCAAGGACCTCTACTTTAGGACCTCCCTCGTCCAAGACCTCTCAAGCCGCAGGACCTCCTCAAGCTAGGACCTCCCAATCTTTTGGAAGAGGTCGTGTGAATCATGTTGCAGTAGAAGAAGCTCAGACCTCCTCAGATGTGGTACTAGGTATGTTCCTAGTAAATTCAGTACCAGCTGCAGTTTTGTTTGACTCTGGAGCTTCCCATTCGTTTATTTCTCGGAGTTTTGCTACAAAGCACCAGTTTCGAGTTGTTGCTCTTAAGTCTACCTTGTTGGTTCAATCCCCCGGTTTGGAATTAAGCACGAACCAGGGTTGTCCACAAGTAAAAATGGTCACAGAAGGAGTAGAATTTCTGGCCAACCTTATCCTTTTGGATACCAGGTCCCTAGATGTGATCTTGGGCATGGATTGGCTGGCTAACCACCATGCCATGTTGGATTGTAGTGATAAAAGTATCTCTTTGACCAGCCCTAGTGGTGCCACTGTGAAGTTTTCGGTCTCCTTAGAGAAGCTCCAAGGAGCCCTATCTTGTAGTGCTCAAGTTCAAGCATTGGAAGATGTCCCTGTTGTTAAAGAGTTTGTGGATGTGTTCCCTAATGAGCTCCTAGGAATGCTTCTAGACAGAGACCTTGAGTTTGTCATTAACCTTGTTCCAGGGACCTCCCCTATCTCCAAAAGGCCCTACAGATTGCATATTGATGATCATGTGGAGTTGAAGAAACAGTTGGAAGACTTGCAAAGCAAGGGTTTTATTAGACCAAGCTCCTCACCTTGGGGAGCCCGGTGATTTTGTGCCTAAAAGGATGGCACTCAAAGAATGTGTGTGGACTCTGAGCTCTCAATGATGTCACCATCAAGAACAAGTATCATTTGCCAAGGATTGATGATTTGTTTGATCAATTGAAGGGAGTCTGTGTGTTTTCAAAGATAGATTTGAGGACGGGATATCACCAACTCAAGATCCGAAAGAAGACATCCCAAAGACGACTTTTTCAACAAGGTATGGGTTGTTTGAGTTCAACATCATGTCTTTTGGGCTGACCAATGCCCTGCCTATTTCATGAATTTAATGAACAGGGTGTTCATGGAGTACCTAGACAAGTTTGTCATTGTCTTCATTGATGACATTCTTGTATATTCCAAGAGTGAAGAGGAGCATGCAAGGCATCTCTTTTCGGTTTTGGAGAAGTTGAGAGCTCATCAACTCTTTGCCAAGTTTAGCAAGTGTGAATTTTGGCTGAAAGAAGTGGTCTTTTTGGGGCAAGTTTTGTCAAAAGAAGGAGTGTCTGTCAACCCTAGTAAAGTTCAAGATGTGCTCAATTGGGAACCCCCTAGGACCGTGCCTCAAGTCAGAAGTTTTCTTGGTATGGCAGGGTACTACAGAAGGTTTATTGAAGGCTTTTCCCGAATTGCAAGACCTCTAACTCAGCTGTTAAAGAAGAAAAGAAGTTTCTTTGGACCTCAGATTGTGATCAAAGCTTCCAAGAGCTCAAGACAAAGTTGACCTCTGCCCCAGTTTTGGTTCTTCCAGATGTCAGGAAAGATTTTGAAGTCTATTTTGATGCATCAAAGCAAGGACTTGGCTGTGTTCTTATGCAAGACAGAAGAGTGGTAGCTTATGCTTCAAGACAGTTGAAGCCCCATGAAGCAAACTACCCTACTCATAACCTAGAATTAGCTGCTGTGGTTCATGCTTTAAAGATTTGGCGCCATTACCTCATTGGTAATAGGTGTGAAATCTATCTTGACCACAAAAGCCTAAAGTACATCTTTACTCAAGCGATTTGAATTTGAGGCGAGAAGGTGGCTAGAGCTTATTAAGGACTACAATGTGAGGATTCATTACCACCGAGCAAGGCCAATGTGGTGGCGAGATCGTTGAGCGGAAAGTGTATGCCAATACATTGATGATCAAGGAGAGCCAACCTACTTTGCATGAGGAATTCGGAAGCTTAGACTTGAGTTAGTTGAAGAAGGGTTCTTAGCGACACTTGAAGTGCAACCTACCTGCAAAAAGCAGTTAAAAGGCGGCTCAAGTTGAAGATCTTGGCATTCAAGAAATCAAGGCCAACATAAAGAAAGGGAAGGCTGCCAGGTTCTCAGAAGATGATCAAGGTGCGGTCTGGTTTGACAAGAGGCTCTGTGTGCCTAATAACACAGAGCTCAAAGATGTAATACTTAAAGAAGCCCATGAGGCATTGTATTCTATACATCCAGGAGCTACAAACATGTACCAAGACATCAAGGAGTTGTACTGGTGGTCGAAAATGAAGAAAGAAATAGCAAATTTTGTGGCCAAATGTGACACTTGCCAAAAGATTAAGGCAGTACACCAGAGACCTGGAGGACTTTTAGTGCCCTTACCCATACCCGAGTGGAAGTGGGAAGAGGTCGGGATGGACTTTATAACTGGTCTACCTCGTACCCAAGCCGGTTTTGATTCTATCTGGGTAATTGTGGATAGGTTAACAAAAATGGCTCACTTTATTCCTGTGAAGACTACCTATTCCGGAGACAAACTGGCAGAAATTTACATGGCAAAGGTTGTGTGCTTGCATGGTGTTCCAAAGAAGATAGTCTCAGATAGAGGATCCTAGTTCACCTCCAAATTTTGGCAAAAGCTACATGATGCCCTGGGCACAGACCTTAACTTCAGTTCAGCTTACCACCCACAAACAGATGGCCAAACTGAGTTAATCAAGTCCTTGAGGACATGCTGAGAGCTTGTGCTCTGGAAAAGCAATCTAGTTGGGACAAGATGTTGCCATCTGCAGAATTTTTCTACAATAACACTACCAGCGAGCCTTCAAATGTCCCTTTTGAAGCTATTTATGGGAGGAAGTGTAGAACTCCTTTGTACTGGACGGAATCGGGTGAAGGCCAAGTTCTTGGCAGGACTTCTTTGAAAGAAGCGAAGATCAAGTGAGGTCCATAAGAGAAAAGTTAAAGCTGCTCAAACTTCAAAGAAAAGAGCTATCTGCAGATATTAGGCAGCGAGACCTAGCTTTTGTCCCGGAGATCAAGTCTACCTCAAAGTGTCACCTCTCAAGGGTATGCAAATGTTCGAGTTAGTGGGAAGCTTGCTCCAAGATTCATTGGGCCGTTTCGATCCTTGCAGAAGAGTGAAGTAGCCTACAAGTTAGACCTCCCTCCTCAACTTCTGCGATTCACAATGTGTTCCATGTGTCACAGTTGAAGAAATGCTTGCGAGTGCCAGAGGACCAAATGTCTTTAGAAGCTATGGACCTCCAAGAAGACCTCACCTACAAAGAGCAACCCATCAAGATCTTGGACGTATCTGAGAGAGTTACAAGGAACAAGACCACCAAGCTATGCAAGGTGCAATGGAGCAACCACTCTGAAGCCGAAGCAACTTGGGAACGTGAAGAGGACCTCAAGAAGGAGTTCCCCCACCTATTCTCTAGCTGAGCCTGAATCTTGGGGTCAAGATTCCCTTAAGGGGTGAAGGTTTGTAACGTCCCGTTTCCCTTAAGTTCTTGCCTAGTTTTCAAAATAAAAGTAACCATTTGGCTTTATTGAGAATCCAAAGCTTAACTTGATATTTTGAAAATTTAGAGAGTTCAACTGGAACTAATCAAACCATAACTAAGCTCCTTGTTGGTGTTCCTTGCCGGTTGTGGCTCTCTGTTGTGTCTTCGCTGCCCTTAGACTTGTTGGTTCTCCGAAGCCTCTCTGTGTGCCCCTGGTTTGTCTCTTCTCTTTTAACTTCCTTTGTTGGTTTGAATCTCCTTGAGATTTAGACCTCCCCCACTGTTCAGACCTCCCCTTGGACCTCTTACCTCTTTTTCGAAACCTGCCTGAGTTCCCTTGGGCGCTCCAGAGTTTCTCTGGACCTCCCAGCGCCCTTTCGGGGCCTTCCTAGACCTCCTCTTGTCTATTTGGACCTCCCCTGCGTTCAAATAGACCTCCCTTTGTCCCTGCGGGCCTTTCTTTGTCCTACGGACCTCCTCAGCGTCCTTTAGGACCTCCCCTTGTTGAGATCTGGCCGTTAGGACCTCCTCTCTGGAGATCTTAGCCGCCTGAGACCTCCCTTGTTGAGATCTGGCCGTTAGGACCTCCTCTCTGGAGATCTTAGGCCTGCAGACCTCCTTGTTGAGATCTGGCCGTTAGGACCTCCTCTCTGGAGATCTTAGCCGCACAGACCTCCCTTGTTGAGATCTGGCCGTTAGGACCTCCTCTCTGGAGATCTTAGCCGCCTGAGACCTCCCTTGTTGAGATCTGGCCGTTAGGACCTCCTCTCTGGAGATCTTAGCCACACAGACCTCCCCTTGTTGAGATCTGGCCGTTAGGACCTCCTCTCTGGGGATCTTAGCTGCACAGACCTCCCCTTGTTGAGATCTGGCCATTAGGACCTCCTCTCTGGAGATGTTAGCCGCACAGACCTCCCCTTGTTGAGATCTAGCCATTAGGACCTCCTCTCTGGAGATCTTAGCCACACAGACCTCCCCTTGTTGAGATCTGGCCGTTAGGACCTCCTCTTGGAGATCTTAGCCGTTGTGAGACCCTCAAATATTGGAATGTGCCGAATTAAAAATTATACTGGTAGCATAATTCTTAATCAAGGAACAATGTAATGTCCTAATAAAAATTATGCTAGGATCATAATCATAATAAGTAACAATCCAACATTTAGGTTCAGGATATATGCCATGCAATAGTTCCTGAGATTAGTGACTATTAGCATATATC
Organism: Phyllostachys edulis; assembly: GCA_036346405.1. Lineage (NCBI taxonomy): Eukaryota > Viridiplantae > Streptophyta > Magnoliopsida > Poales > Poaceae > Phyllostachys > Phyllostachys edulis. The sequence continues at coordinate 20,981,793 of CM070559.1, forward strand.
ATAATCAACATTGCATCAATCACATACAAGTCACACATTCACATAATATTATACATCTGTAATTACATCATAATTCGGTTATTACAGTTGTCATATCTCTTTCTGATGCCGAATTAGCAGCAGAACAGATGACCTTGGGTCATTAACAAAAAAGCAACAATGGAAGCAAAATAAGCGATAAAAACCACCAATGGCCCCATCATCCCATGAGCTATTGCGTGGAGGCTAGAACTAGCATCACTCGTTAGCGTCACCCGGATCGGCGCTAACGGGTATTTCATAAAAACCATCTTCACCGCAACAAGAGGTCATAAAACCACGAGTACGAAAGGTACTCGGCAAGTCTTCACAAACTAATAAAAGAAAGTGTTTGTTAGAACCTATACAAAGGAATAGAAAGTTGTATATGCATAAAGGTCGACAATGAAGGCTTAAATGGTTCCATTTTGCATAAGCGATACATCTTAACCTCGGTTGCTATGTTTTTATAAAGCAATTTTGATAAATTGATTTGGACTAAAACAGTGAGTGAGTGCAATTATAAGCATAAACAGTAACAAAAGTAAATAACAGCTCACAATTAAATGTGCATGACAACCATCATGCCGAACCAATTCCCAAAACCAAACTTAGAGCAAAATCTATACAGATGACATTAATTCAAGTGTCGTCCGTAACCGTGGACACGGCTATTCAATAGTTTTATACCTTGCAAGGGTGTACATCTTTACCCACATGACTTAGTTAGCCCGTAAGCCTCCTAATAATAATAACACCTTGCCTTTGGTGTGCTTGGTAAGATAAACTAAGATTTGGTATTTTTCAACAAGTTAACACTATTGAGTTGGATGACCCATGTGAGACCGATCCCGCTTAAACAACGGTGATAGCATATATTCAGCCGAGGCTCACATGTTGTACAGGGAATGCCGACCAGTCAATTAAATGCAAACTTCGTGTTAGCCACACATTTTACACATAATCGGGGCCTGAAGGAGCGTACATGCGATGTAACACATCTACGCCTTACCCTTCTAAGAACATCGATATCAATATAAGTTCCACATGGCATACGACACGGCCGAAGACTTAAGCATCTATGCCATATGAAATCAATACACGTGTCCTTACTCTCCATATCCAACTCAATAATATTAACCCTTTACTTAACCAAACAACGCCCATACCTTTGCGTGTGGAAATGCGTTGGGACTTGAATTAAATTGTCGAGTTCACCCTTAATCAACCTGACAAGACATCCACATTTCCCAAATCTAGTGCACAAAGGCACCATCACTAGCATCCACTTGTCCAGATTTGAATTAATTGATAACAGGATTTAGAAGCATTTCCAAATCAAATAAACTGAACAAGGATCAAAGATAAATACAAATTATTTGTTGTTCCCAGGTTTGACAAGATAATCTTGTCAAACACTACCGTTCTATGGACTGCAGGGCTAAGCAAAAGTTAAAATTTATTGTTATAACATCACAGACTACCTTAGGTTGAGTGTATGATTAAATTAAAGATAAACCACAAGTTCAGGGTATAACTAACTAGGAACAGGGCACAAATAAATTTTTAGAAAATTGCATGCACAGTGTCACTGTATTTTGTAAATCTACAGTTCAAAAGATTAGGCTCAACATGGTGCAGAGAGGAAGCTTGCCTTGATAATAGTATATAACCTCTTGCTCAGGTTCTTGTGGTTCAACAAACTCAGAAGAACCAGAGTCTAAAAGAGAATAAAAGAATTCCAATGAACACAGGAAAAACAGAGAACAGGATGCATAAAAAAATGTATGATCAAAATGGTAAGGCTCATATGGTTCCCGGTGTCAACAGCAGCTACTTGTTCCTCTACATCATCAGCATCACTATCTGCTTTACCTCCACCGCAATGTTAGCTGCAAGTACATATTCATCCTCAATATCACTAGCACTTACATAACCTCCGTCTGCGGTGGCAAGGTATGCTCACGTGACTTGGGCGATCCCTCATGGCGTGGCCCATTCCCTTGCAACGGTGGCAAATAATCCCGATCGTCGCCCGTGGAAGCAACAGAAGAAGAACTCTTGGCGGGGCATGCACACTAGTAGATTTGCTTACCTCGGGTGCATGTGATGGTGTCGGAGGTCTTCTTGAACGCGCCCTACTCGAGGAGGGGCAGCAGACCGTGTGGCCGAAGGTGGGACTATTTTAACTTGACTGGTGTTGTTCTTGGTGTAGGCGTGCTTCCAAAATTGTTCCTTGGCCTCGGTTGTCGTCCACGCAATTCCTTTTACGCCAAACATGCAAGTTGAAACAATCTAGGGACACTATTATAGTCTTTGTAATCAACTATGTCCTGAATTTCACGTGTTAATCCTCCATAAAAACATGCCATCGCAGTCTCTTCATCCTCAATAACATTACAACGCAACATACTAATCTGTAGCTCCTGATAATATTCTTCTACGGATCTATTGCCTTGGTTTAAGCGCTGCAATTTCTTAAGCAGGTCACGTTTAAAAGAAGGTGGAACAAATCTGTTACGCATAGCAACCTTTAAGGCATCCCAAGTAGTAGGCGCTAATCCATCATTGCATACCCTATTCCACCAAATGATGGCGAAGTTTTTAAACTCACTTGTGGCTTGTCGAACTCTATGTACTTCAGGAACTAAGTGAGCATTAAATTTCTGTTCTACCGTCAACTCCCAATCTAGATATGTTTCAGCATCATAAGCACCCACAAAAGATGGTATAGTGAACTTGACTTTAGCATATGGATCATCATTAACACGTGCATTATGTTCTTTGGCGTTATTACCTCTCATACCTTGACGGTTGAAGTTCAACCGGTTCCGTTGTCGTGCATCAAAGGCGTCGTGGTTGTGCATCTCATTTCCATTGTCAAACTCACGGTCATGGGCTGCATCATGAGGACCCACACGCCCATTGTTCGGTGGTTGATTGGCCAAACCATCAATGCGTGTGTTGAGCATTGCGATACTATCATTGAATTGCTGCAGTGTAGCAGTTGTTTCTGCAAACTTCCTATCAATGTCGTCATTAATAGCATGGCGGTGCTCTTCCAACACCCTTGTGAGCTCTCCCCTCAAAACACACTCTTGCGCCTCCAATTCCTCACCTGCCATGTTTAGTAGAAGACAAAAGACAACACAAAGATATTATCCTATCAACTACTAGGTGGTGGGAGGTGGGATCACACACTCTCAAGCGTCTTACCAAGCTCTTATGAATTTCTTACCAATTGCGGCGGTGGTATGATCGAGAGAAGGTGGGATGTACGATCATGGAGGATGGCGAATCTGAGGATCCAAATCTGGGGGCGAAAGTATGTGGAGCTCGGATAGGTAAAATTTTGTAGCAAGGAATAGCGATAATGAAAACAGTTAGCAAAGTGAATCAAAGTCCACGGTACTAAATCACGATTCTTGTGGCCCAAAAGCGTTCCTAGAACTAGCTCAAGCAAGCTGAAAATTAGGGTAGATACAAACTCAAGGAACAAAAATCACAAAGCAACTGATTTCTCCTGTGGGTGGTCGTGGACCAACTGAGGGTGGTCGTAAACCAACTGAGGGTGGTCGTGAGCCAACTGGGTGTGGTCTTTCTGTCTTTTTTTTTCGCTTCTCTCTTTTTTTTTTGACTACCGAAACCCTACCTAGGGTTCCCCTCTTTCTTTTCTCTTTTTTTTTTTTGCGAGACCTTGACTCACAACTCTTAAAAACCCTCTTCTGGGTCTGCGGATATATATAGGCCACAAACTTTTTCCGGAGAGCAGGGGTATAAAGGTAATAAAAAGATGGTCGGACTCTCTCTCTCTCTCTGAACTTTGGCTAGGTGGTCGAAAGGGTAGGTGGTCGGACTCGAAGAGGTGGTCGAATCCGAGGAGGTGGTCGAACTCGAAGAGGTGGTCGAATCCGAGTGGGTGGCCGAATCCGACTGGGTGGTCGAACCCGAGGAGGTGGTTGTATCTGAGGATGGTGGTCGAATCCGACTTGGGGGGGGTCGAATCCGAAGAGGTGGTCGAATCAACCGGGTGGTCGAACCCAAGGGGTGGTCGTATCCGTCGGTGGTCGAACTTCGAGTTGGTGGGAAGTCGGCCCGAGTATGTGGTCGGATGAGGGTGATGACACGATCTCGGCTATAGTAGACAAAACAACAGATGCAACCAAGGGCAAGCCGAGATACACGATGACCGAAGCAAGAAAGACTCGGCGCTAGAAACTAGATCACGACGACTAGACCAGAACAAAGACAACCGACGATGGACTCAAATTCAACAACGCGAAAACTGAAATCACAAGCTGCGAAAGGCACAAAGAGGTTTGGGCGGCGGAAGAACTAAGATCTAAAACTTTTTGTGGGGCAATTTTCTGGACTCTAGGTGATGGAAAACAACTAACAAAAGGGGATAAATGAGATTACCTAACGGGCAACCTGGTGCTCTGATACCACTTGATTAATCACGGTGGCCCGATCTTCCGATAGGTTCGATTTGTTTCGTCGTAAAGACATTGACGCTTTGAGGCTTCCGACCCGCAGATCTTCACCTCGCAATTCGCTACACCCGCACGACTATCGTTATCAACCACGCTTGCACGCGATCGACCTTACCATGAGGGTTATGGTTCCTGCAGGCAATCGAAGCAACTCACAAGAACACAGTAGATGCAATCTGAAATATATTGCGAATATGGATGAAGTTCACAAGTGGGGTTCCTCAAACCGAACAAGCAGCGAAACTGCAAAGTGGCAGAATAATCTAAGAAAAACCCAACCCTCATCTATGGCGGCTGCTGCACATATATAGGGGGGGGAACGTGAGGAGGTGGAAACCCTAGGGTGGCGGAACTGTTCATGGGTACTGTTCACATGAACAGTGCGGCCCACCTAGGGTGGCCGGCCATCACATGGGCCTTATGATCAAGTCAGCCCATATATTACATAGCCAGTGGGCCAATAATTGGTGACGCAGCACCATGGTATGTAAACGCAGCGCCATGGCATGTAGACGTAGCTCAGCTTGTAGGAGTAGAAGTAGCACGGTCCAATTGGATAATATGGCATTGCTATGGCCGCAAGTCCAACTGTGGAAGATTGAGTGAAAGTAGTGGTTGTAGGTCTTCTTGAAGTGGTCGTAGACCTTCTTGAACTGGTCGTAGGTCTTTTGGAAGTGGTCGTAGACCCTACAGAGCTGGTCGTAGACCCTTCAAAGTTGGTCGTAGGTCTTCTCAAAGTAGTGGTTGTATCCGAAGGAGTGATGTCCTCATCAAGGACCTCCCTGTACCTTTTGATCTGGACCGTTGAGGTCCTCCTCTTTGAGATCTTGATTGTTAGATCTACCTCTCGGAGATCTACTCGTCAGGACCTCCCTGTACCTTTTGATCTGGACCGTTGAGGTCCTCCTCTTTGAGATCTTGACTGTTAGATCTCCCTCTCGGAGATCTACTCATCAGGACCTCCCTGTACCCTTTGATCTGGACCGTTGAGGTCCTCCCCTTTGAGATCTTGACCATGAGACCTCTCTTGTGAAGATCTGAGGGTCAAGACCTCCCCTTGGAGCGTTTTGGACCTCTTGTCCAGGACCTCCCCTCCAGGACCTCCCCTGTGGTCTTTTGTGGGGGCAACCCTTGCGGTGGGGCCGCCTCTTTGACTAGTGGTGCGCCCTTTTGACTGGCCCCACTTGCCAGCCTCTCTCCACCTTGTAATTATTGCTCTTGCCTCAGAACTCTATGCGCATTTAATATGGGTCGGGTCACATTAAATGCAGTCACATCTGAGGTACCTTATTTTAATTCTTTGGGACAAGTCCTATCCCAAACCACCCCCGATTACCAACACGTCATTGAACCTCTTTCTTGGTGCACTTTACCAACTCTGGCTATATATAGCCTGGGCAGGCTTTCATTTGCCACCTTCGGATCATTTCTTGCTTTCTTCCTCCTACGCCTGGTTCTCTCCTGGCGTAGGACCTCCCCTGGAGCTCGTTGAGGCTGTGCTAAGCCTCCTGGTTTTCTTTTCTTGCCGAGTTGGTTTGAGTTCCTTTTGGGTCTCTTGAAGTTCTTTGGCTTAGTGTGGTTTTTGCTTATTGGTTTTCTTGCGAACGTGTAGATCACGAGTTTGAAGAGATCTTGGACCCAGCTCTCTCTACTGAAGGCTCTCCACTGCTTGACCAAGGCAAGCCACAGACCTCCTTTTGATCATTTTGAACCTAGTTTTGCAAATGTATTTTGGTTTTACTTTATCATGCATGGCTATGTTTATAAAAAAATGGTTTGGGCTGTAGTTACTTGCCTACTTGCTGTTATGTCTCCTTCATACTTTGTCCCTATCATGTTGTCATGTTCACCTTGTGAGCCTTAGGATGGATATTTAGTTGGTGTTCTTTGTTATTTGCCAACATGGGGGCCGTTGGTCTTTATAGCCTTGCTTAGAAAACGTGGTTTGGGCGTATCATGCTTCATCTCTAATAATCTTGACTAATAACTTATGGAATGTGTGGTTGGTGCCACTGTTGAGCAGCTATGGCAGGATGCCTAAGCTGTATTGACTATGGTGTGAGACCACTTGGTTAATAATTGTTGTGCTAAGACTGGGTGGTCTTTTGGCATGGGTTAATACAAATTGTTTTGCTGAGGCAAGAAGGCAAGGAGTGAGTAGTGGGTGCTGTGCACACTTGGTTGTGGAGGTCTTGCCTTAGCACAGTTAAGGACTTAACTTTGTGTCTATTGATCTGGGCCAAATAGTGCAACCACAAGATCATTTTATGGGAATGGTCTGGGCTGAATAATTAGCAATGAGATGGCTTGGGGCTGTTGTGGTTGGCGTGTGATTCGTTGGTGCAAGAGGGACACCCATAACCCCGTGGATTTCTAGACCACGGGAGGATTCTGAAACCTTAGCGGGCAGCCCGAGTCAGTTCAAAGCTTTGTAAAGGCCTTGCCGCGCTCTCTAGACTGCTCACCTTAGGAAGTGAGCAAGGGTGACCAGAACCCGTCCCGCTAGAGAGATCGTGGATTGTGGGTAAAGTTGTACACCTCTGCAGAGTGTAGGATCTATTCGAATAGCCAAGTCCTTGGTCATGGACATGTTCAGTGAAAATGGTTCAAGGGGTAGTTGTTTCAAAAATTTGTGCCACTGGACACTTTAGCGAGATGCCTTGGCTTTGCCTCGAAGAGACCTTGGCCGGCTCCAGAGGGGTCAGGGTTGGCTCGGGTTGTGGTCCCGGGGCTAGTTCGAACCTCTAGAGTGGGTGCTCTAGAGTGGGTTTTGGGTGAGGACCTGGCCACTGGTGTGACCAAACCTCCCCCATTGTTGTTGTGGATGTAAGTTGGTGCTCACTCCACATTTTCATCATCAAATGAATTATGTACTATTGTTTTACCTTGCTGCCTTCAATCTATTACTATTATTTTCGTCCAAATTTGGCTTTGCGCAAACTAACCATACAACTTTCATTTGGTAAGCCCCTGGCATTACTATTACTGCATAAATGCTCTTTGTGACTTGCTGAGTACATTCAAAGTACTCATGGCTCAAGCCCTGTGTCAAAGCAGATTATGAAGACGATCAAGTCTTGAGCGGTCTGAGACCTCTTTGAGGAGGAGTTCTTCGACGACTAAGCTGCCTAGGACGTCCTCCACCCGACAGCCTGTGGTGCTTGTTGGATGGCTGTACTCGCTTTTGGTGTTGGAGCCTTAAAGCTCCTTGTTGCCGGTTGTAAGTCCTTGCTAGTTTTGTAAGCCCTCAGTGGCAGACCTCCTGATAACAAGCTTGACCATAAGGTCCTGTTATATAAAGTTTAATTTGTCTGCTTCATCTTTGTTTGACCTTGTGTTTGTGTTATTAGCTTGTGTTCTTGTGTGAGCTAGCTCTGTTGTCCCGGGACTAGCTCGGATGCACAGGGGCAGGACCTCCAGGAGGTCCTATGGGACTTAACCTGGGAGGTCCTGTCGGACCTCTCTTGTGATGTACCTAGAGGTGCTACCGAGGGGCTGCAGGCCAAGACCCCCAGGAGATCTTAAAGACCTCCTGGGAGGTTACTGGCGGGCCAAAACCTCCAGGAGGTCCTGAAGACCTCCTGGGAGGTCTTGGCAGTCCTCCTCGGGAATGCCCCGTGTGGTGCTACCACTCCTTTCCGTGGTGGCTCTGCAGCGCAAAAAAAAAAAATTTGGTCCTCCCGGACCTCCTGCGGTGCATCACAGGGTGGGACGTCACACCAGCAAAGACCTCCCCAACGTGTCAAGACATTTGTGCAGTACCAACACAAGCGTCAAGGACCTCCTGGATCCTCCAGGACCTCTGCCAAGACCTCCTTGCCAACCCCCCAGTCCAAATACCTAATCTCGGTAGCACGAAACCACCTCTGTCGACCTCCACAGCAGCTGGGATCACCTGTTTCAAGTGTCACCAAGTGGGGCATTTCGCCAATCAATGCCCACTGAAGACTGAGCAAGCCGCAAAGACCTCTACTTCAGGACCTCCCCCATCCAAGACCGCTCAAGTGGCAGGACCTCCTCAAGCTAGGACCTCCCAATCTTATGGGAGAGGTCATGTGAATAATGTTGCAGTGGAAGAAGCTCAGACCTCCTCAGATGTGGTTCTAGGTATGTTCCTAGTAAATTCCGTGCCAGCTGCAGTTTTGTTTGACTCTAGAGCTTCCCATTCATTTATTTCTCGGAGTTTTGCTGAAAAGCACCAGTTTCAAGTTGTTGCTCTTAAGTCTACCTTGTTGGTTCAATCCCCTGGTTCAGAATTAAGCACGAACCAGGATTGTCCACAAGTTAAAATGGTCATAGAAGGAGTAGAATTCCTAGCCAACCTCATCCTTTTGGACACCAGGTCCCTAGATGTGATATTGGGCATGGATTGGCTAGCTGACCACCATGCAGTGTTGGATTGTAATGGCAAAAGTATCTCTTTGACCAGCCCTAAGGGTGTCACTGTGAAGTTTAAAGCCACCTCAGAGAAGCTCAAAGGAGCCCTATCTTGTAGTGCTAAAGCTCATACATTGGAAGATGTCCCTGTTGTTAAAGAGTTTGTTGTTGTGTTCCCTGATGAGCTCCCAGGAATGCCTCCAGACAGAGACCTTGAGTTTATCATTAACCTTGTCCCAGGAACCTCCCCCATCTCCAAAAGTCCTTACAGGTTACATGTTGATGACCAAGTGGAGTTGAAGAAGCAAATAGAAGACTTGCAGAGCAAGGGTTTCATTAGACCTAGCTCATCACCTTGGGGAGCCCCCAGTGATTTTTGTGCCAAAAAAGGATGGCACTCAAAGAATGTGTGTGGACTACAAAGCCCTTAATGATGTCACTGTCAAGAACAAGTATCCTTTGCTAAGAATTGATGATTTGTTTGATCAATTGAAGGGAGCTGCTGTGTTTTCAAAGATAGATTTGAGGACAGGATATCACCAACTCAAGATCCGAAAAGAAGACATCCCAAAGACAGCTTTTTCAACTAGGTATGGGTTGTTTGAGTTCACTGTCATGTCTTTTGGGCTGACCAATGCCCCTGCCTATTTCATGAATTTGATGAACAGAGTGTTCATGGAGTACCTAGATAAGTTTGTCATTGTCTTCATTGATGACATTCTTGTATATTCCAAGAGTGAAGAGGAGCATGCAAATCTCTTTTCGGTTTTGGAGAAGCTGAGAGCTCATCAGCTATTTGTTAAGTTTAGTAAGTGTGAGTTTTGGCTAAAGGAAGTGGTCTTCTTAGAGCATGTTTTGTCAAAGGAAGGAGTATCTGTCAACCCTAGTAAGGTTCAAGATGTGCTCAATTGGGAACCTCCTAGATCTGTGCCTCAAGTCCGAAGTTTTCTTGGTATGGCAGGGTACTACAGAAGGTTTATTGAAGGCTTTTCTCGAATTGCAAGACCTCTAACTCAACTGTTAAAGAAAGAAAAGAAGTTTCTTTGGACCTCTGATTGTGAACAAAGCTTCCAAGAGCTCAAGAAGAAGTTGACCTCTGCCCCAGTTTTGATTCTCCCAGATGTCAAAAAAGACTTTGAAGTCTATTATGATGCATCAAAGCAAGGACTTGGTTGTGTTCTAATGCAAGACAGAAGAGTGGTAGCTTATGCCTCAAGACAGTTAAAGCCCCATGAAGCAAACTACCCTACTCATGACCTAGAGTTAGCCGCTGTGGTACATGCTTTAAAGATTTGGCGCCATTACCTCATTGGTAATAGGTGTGAAATTTATACTGACCACAAAAGCCTAAAGTACATCTTTACTCAGGCAGATTTGAATTTGAGGCAGAGAACGTGGCTGGAGCTAATTAAAGACTACAATGTGGGAATTCATTACCACCCAGGCAAGGCCAATGTGGTGGCAGATGGTTTGAGCAGAAAAGTTTATGGCAATACATTGATAATCAAAGAGAGCCAACCTGCTTTGCATGAAGAATTTCTAAAGCTTAGGCTTGAGTTAGGTGAGGAAGGGTTTTTAGCAGCTCTAGAAGTGCAACCTACCTTGCAAAAACAAATCAAGGCAGCTCAAGTTGAAGATGCTAACATTCAAGAAATCAAGGCCAACATTAGAAAAGGGAAGGCTACAAGGTTTTCTGAGGATGAGCAGGGTGCGGTCTGGTTTGATAAGAGGCTCTGTGTGCCTAATAACACAGAGCTCAAGGAAGTTATACTCAAAGAAGCCCATGAGGCATTGTATTCAATTCATCCAGGAGCTACAAAAATGTATCAAGACGTCAAGGAATTGTATTGGTGGCCAAGAATAAAGAAAGAAATAGCAGATTTTGTGGCCCAATGTGATACTTGCCAAAAAGTTAAGGCAGTGCACCAAAGACCTGGAGGACTTTTGGTGCCTTTACCCATACCCGAGTGGAGGTGGGAAGAGGTCGGGATAGACTTTATAACTGGTCTACCTCATACCCAAGCTGGCCGAGATTTGGGTCATTGTGGATAGGTTAACTAAAATGGCTCACTTTATTCCTATGAAGACTACCTATTCTGGAGACAAGTTGGCCGAGATTTATATGGCAAAGGTTGTATGCTTGCATGGTGTCCCAAAGAAGATAGTCTCAGACAGAGGATCTCAGTTCACCTCTAAATTCTGGCAAAAGCTACATGATGCCTTGGGCACAGACCTCAACTTCAAGATGACATACCTGTGACCCAAAGTTCTCATTACCAATTTAATATTTATTAAAGTTATCATTTTATTGAATTTTCTAAAATTTGAAAGAGTTTATTTGCTTTATTTGAATTTTTGAAGTCTTAAAGTCAAAAATAAAATTTATCAAAGTTTTTAAAGTTTTATTTGAGTTAAAGTTGGAAAAAAAAAACTAAAAGAATTTTGATAATTTTATGAAAATTTTAAAACTTTTTCCTAAATATTTTAAAGCCAAAATAATTTATTTACAAAATTAAAAGCCAACTTTAAGTTGGGAATAATTTTATTAAGTCCAAACTAACTCTAGGAATTTCTGTAAATTTTTCTAGAATTTTTGGAGTTTGTTTGCTATTTTCTAAAGCTCATTTGAATTAACCGGAATATTTAAATTGCTAAATCATTTAATTTTCCAAAATCCCGCTTGGGCCGAAAGTCTCCCTCGGCCCATCTCCTGTTGTTTCAGCCCAAGACATTACGTCGCCGCCAACCGTTGGATCAAAATCAGCAGTCGGACGCACGTGGCCCCTGCCTCCTTTCTCTCTCCCTTTTCGCCCCACTTGCCGCCTCTCGCCTCCCATCGTCGTGTGGTGCCGCACCCCCTTCGTTCTCGCCGCCTTCTTCTCCGCGTGGACACCCAGCACCGCCGCCATTGAAGCTCGCACGGAGCTTCGCAGCGGGACGCCTCCAACCGCCTCCGCTTCCTCCGCTTGAGCGCGCACGACCCGCGCCCACCTCCGCACGTCTCCCACGCCCGCTCCCCCTTTTTCTCGCCCGCGTGCGCCACCTCGCAGCAACGGCCGCGCACGACCTCCACTAACCCCTCGCCGCCCTGGACCTCCCCGGGCCCTATAAAAGGCACCCCCGGGTAGCCCTTCACTCACCGCCTCCAACACCACCATTTTCCCTCTCTCTCTCTCCTATATTCACCGGAATTTGCGATCGTTGCCGTCGACCACCGCACGACCCGCCGTCAATTGCGCCGCCAATCCTTGCCTCCACGCCATCGCCGCCACCACCATCTTCATCGCCATCGTCCCGCGATCTGATGCGCCCGCTCTCGTCATGGGAGGACCACGGAGCTCCTACTTCCTCGTCGCCCGAGCCGCCGCCGCTTTCTCCTCGCCGCCGACGACCAAACCGCCGCTTTCCGCCACAAGGTAGCCCATTGAATTCCCGTGGCGCCCTCTCTCTGTTGATGCCACCACACCTCGCCGTGGCGTGGACGCCGGCGAGCACTCGCCGGGCGTCGCGCTGCTCGAGTCGGCGTGGCTCACCTACGTGGGCGCCAAGAACGCCACCTCAAGACCCTAGTCTCACGTGGCGCCTCGTGGCGACCACATCACACACACGCCACCCCACCCGTGAGCCAAGCCCGTGGACCAAGTCCACATGGACCGTGTCTCGACACGAGGTCCCTTTGTCGATTTTTAATTTTATTGATTTAATTACTGAAAACCCCAGGGCTGACGTCACCATGCGCAATAATTAGAATTTCATTTAGAAAAATAATTAGGAAATTGATTAAAATGGCGATTTAGGATTTAAATTGTAAAATTCATAACTTATTCATCTTAGCTCCAAATTAGATGATTCAAATTGCTAAATTCTTAGAAAATTACGATCTAACTAAATAAAATATAATTATTCAATTTGGAGATCATTTTAGTTCTGTTTTAGAATTTAGAAATTCATTTAAAATCCAAATTTAGATTTAAATTTGTAAAATTCATATCATCGATTACCACTCCAAATTTATTGAATTAAATTTCTAAAATTTTGCAAAAGATTATCTAGCTTAATAAATTAAAATTTGTTTATTTGGAATTAGTTTAAATTGTCTCTTTTAAGTTAAAACTATTTAAATTGCAAACTTAGAATTTAAACTTGTAAAATTCATATCTTTTATTTCCTCATTCCAAATTGAGTGTTTCAAACTTATAAAGTTTTATAAAATTATTATCTAGTCAAATAAAATATAATTATTTTATTTAGAGTTAGTCTAAACTGTCGTCTTGATTTTATTTGAACTTCAATTGATTTGTCGATTTTCACGCTTAGATTACTTACGATTAAGGGAATTTGATTCTTCCAAGAATTAGAATTTCAAGACTTCAGTGAAGGCAAGTTATACTTTGATCATCTTGCACCTACTATTTTAAAGTTATTTAAATTCAGTTTTCAAATTATTAAGTGCATGCATACTTTTATTCAAGTATTTTAAATTCCTGTCTAAATGATTAGATATTCCAACTGTCCTTGTATGGCCAATATTGAATATTGAAATGTCATCCCTTGTCCCCATAGATAAATTGTTTGGAAATGCTTAGCAAATACTTAGACCATGATTTGATTTTGGGGAGGATTTAGCCAAATCTTTACAAACTTGTTTTAACTTGAACCTATGGTGTTGTCTTACCATAGATTTGTTGTAAAGGTGGTTTTACTAAATAAAATAAAGATGGTTTGGACTTGGGTGTAACGGATGAAAGGTGGGTGCAGGTTTATGCACGGGTTTAATCTGGTTAGGATTAAAGCCCAGGGTTTAATTTGAAAGACGCCCAAGTCAATTAAGGACCGGCCTTTGAGCGTTCCTTTGCTATGCCAAAACGTACCACCACATGTCCTGTATGGGAAGGACCTGGCTTAATAATTTGGGATACCTCATAGATATTCGTGCCATGTTGTATGAGTGGGTGTTGGTTAGACAGTAGTCCCACATGGCGCAAGAGGGGGCTTCCGGAGGATGGTTAGTCCAATGGAAGCGAAACCTTAGCGAACGAGTATTGTGAGGTAGATCATTGTAACGACCTTGTGATATTTGCTCTGTCACACGCCTTAGGAAGCGTGGATTGGCCGACACAAAGGGTATAATATCTCGTGTGGGTAAAGCTGCACAAACTCTGCAGAGTAGAAAACTATTGAATAGCGCGTCATGATCATGGACATGCTAGCAAAGCCACTTTGAGTTAGAGTTGTTTTGGTTTTAAAATGGTTTCAATAGATGTTTTCGTGATGGTTAGTCCTGTGGGCAAATTAGGCGGTTAGCCATTGTGATTGGAGGATATCCATCACTTTTATTGGAGGTTATCCACATTATTCAATTGTCATTTAAATTATGATTTTAAATCTTGTATGAAAATGGCCTTGCAATCTATTATGATTATTTGAACTAAAACTGCTGCTTCATAAAAATAACCTGCCAATATCCTTTGTTTACCTTATGCATGCATTACAAATTCCATATTGGGTGTAACTTGCGAGCACAGTAGTTGTGCTCATGCTTGCTTTATGCAACAAAATTTCGTGAGAAGACTATTATCGGGGCGGTGAGGACACCGACGCCTTAGGCTACGACCCTGCACAATTGCTGTGGCGGATCGTTCTGGCCTACTACTATCTTTTTATTTCCTCTGTGTTATTTACTTCTTTATTTGGCTTCATGCCCAATTGTATCGAACTCTGATCTACCATTAATGAAATGCGAGATTTGGTTATGTTATCATTTTTGTAACTGTGTACACCGGAAATCCTGGACTGGTGTATGAACACAGAGGGTTCGGGATCTTTCGTTCCCGGGTCCGACAATACCACCCACAAATAGATGGCCAAACTGAAAGGGTTAATCAAGTCCTTGAGGACATGCTGAGAGCTTGTGCTCTGGAAAAACAATCTAGTTGGGACAAGATGTTGTCATATGCAGAATTTTTCTACAATAACAGCTACCAAGCAAGCCTTCAAATGTCCCCTTTTGAAGCTATTTATGGGAGGAAGTGTAGAACTCCTTTATACTGGACAGAATCTGGTGAAGGCCAAGTTCTTGGGCCAAACCTTTCGAAAGAAGCTGAAGATAAAGTGAGGTCAATAAGGGAGAAGTTGAGGACTGCATAGACCCGACAAAAGAGCTATGCAGACATTAGGTGTCGAGACCTAGCTTTTGTCCCAAGAGATCAAGTCTACCTCAAAGTATCACCTCTCAAAGGTATGCAGCAGTTTAGAGTCAGTGGAAAGCTTGCTCTAAGATTTATTGGACCTTTTCCAATTCTTGCCCGAAGGGGTGAAGTGGCCTACAAGTTGGACCTCCCTCCTCAGCTTGCTGGAGTTCATGATGTCTTCCATGTGTCACAATTGAAGAAGTGCTTACGAGTGCCAGAGGATAAAATGCCTTTAGAAGCGCTGGACCTCCAAGAAGACCTCACTTACAAAGAGCAACTCATCAAGATCTTGGACGTGTCCGAAAGAGTTACAAGGAACAAGACCACCAAGCTGTGCAAAGTGCAATGGAACAACCACTCTGAAGCTGAAGCAACATGGGAGCGTGAAGAAGACCTCAAGAAGGAGTTTCCCCACCTATTCTCTAGCTGAGCCTAAATCTCGGGGTCAAGATTTCCTTAGGGGGTGAAGGTTTGTAACGTCCCGTTTCTCTTAGGTTCTTGCCCAGTTTTCAAAATAAAAGTAACCATTTGGTTTTGTTGAGAACTCAAAGCTTAACCTGATATTTTGAAAATTTGGAGAGTTTAACCTGAATTAATCAAACCTTAACTAAGCTCCTTGTTGGCGCTCTCTGCTGGTTGTGGCTCTCGGTTGTTCTTCACTGCCCCTTGGGGTTGTTTTCCCTCCGTGGTTTCTCTGTGTGCCTTTGGGTGTATCTCTTCTCTTCTAACTTCCTTTGTTGGTTTGAATCTCTTTGAGGCTCAAACCTCCCCCTCTGTTCAGACCTCCCCTTGTTGAGATCTGGCCGTTAGGACCTCCTCTCTGGAGATCTTAACCGCACAGACCTCCCCTTGTTGAGATCTGGCCGTGTGGACCTCCTCTCTGGAGATCTTAACCGCATGACCTCCCTTGTTGAGATCTGGCCGTCAGACCTCCTCTCTGGAGATCTTAACCGCATGAGACCTCCCTTGTTGAGATCTCGCGTTAGGACCTCCTCTCTGGAGATCTTAACCCCACAGACCTCCCCTTGTTGAGATCTGGCCGTTAGGACCTCCTCTCTGGAGATCTTAACCGCACAGACCTCCCCTTGTTGAGATCTGACCGTTAGGACCTCCTCTCTGGAGATCTTAACCGCTCGGACCTCCCCCTTGTGTGTATCTGTCCGTTTGGATCTCCCTTTTGGAGATCTTAGCCATCCAGATCCTTCCTCTATTGGATCTAAAGGTCCCGACCTCCTTAGGTCCAAGACCTCCTTAGCGCTTGGACCCACCGTGGGCTCCTGCGGCCGTACCGCTTAAGGTTTTTCTTTCATCACCTAAGGACCGTTCGATGCTGTTCAGATGGCCCGATCCTAAGGGCACGTTCGGTTGGTCCGAACGTCCCCTTTCCCTCCTAGCCGTCCGATCTAAATCAGATGGCCTAGTCTCGTTGACCTGTTCGCTCGGTCCGAACGGCCCCTTTGTTTTGCGCCATTCGATCTTGATCTAACGGCTCAACTGTGATGTAACGTTTGGATGGTCCGAACGTTCCTTTCCTTTCTGGACCGCCCGATTCCAATTGAACGGCTCTGCTTTGCTGCGCATTTTCCTTTGTTCCCAGGACCTCTTCCTGGCTGTTTTGCAAGGACCACCTCCTCGATCCTTGCTGGTCTTTTTGTAAAGACCACCCTCCTAGCCCAGAGTATCCCTGTTGGTTAGGACCTCCCTGCGCTTTTGATCTGGACCGTTAAGGTCCTCCTCTTTGAGATCTTGACCGTTAGACCTCCCTTTTGGAGATCTACTCATCAGGACCTCCCTGCGCTTTTGATCTGGACCGTTAAGGTCCTCTTCTTTGAGATCTTGACCGTTAGACCTCCCTTGTGGAGATCTGAGTGTCAGGACCTCCTCTTGAGTCCTTGGACCTCCTGTCCAGGATCTCCTCTTGAGTCCTTGGACCTCCCCTCCAGGACCTCCCCCTTGAGTATTTTGGACCTCTGTCCGGACCTCCCGATGGTCATTGCGGAGGCATGCCCTTGTGGTGGGGCCATCCCTTTGACCGGTTGTGCACCCTTTTGGTGGCCCCACTTGCCACCTCTCTCCACCTTGTTATCTCAGGCTTTACGCCTCGAAACTCAGGCGCATTTAATAGGGGTTGGATCACATTAAATGGAGTCACATCTGAGGTACCTTATTTCAATTCTTTTAGGGCAAGCCCTGCCCTAGCTGTCCCGATTGCCAACACGTCATTGAGCCTCCTCTCAGTGCGCTCTACCAACTCTGGCTATATTTAGCCTGGGCAGGCTTTCATTTGCCACCTTTGGTTCATTTCTTGTTTCCTTGCCTCCTTCGCCTGGTTCTCTCCTGGCGCAGGACCTCCCCTGGAGCTCGTTGAGGCTGTGCTGAGCCTCTTGGTTCTCCTTTCTTGCCGTTGGTTTGAGTTCCTTTTGGGTCTTTTGAAGTTCTTTGGCCTAGTGTTGTTTTGCTTATTTGGTTTGCTTACGAACGTGTAGATCATGAGTTTGAGGAGATCTTGGATCCAGCTCTTCCAGCCGAAGGTTCTCCACTGCTTAACCAAGGCAAGCTACAGACCTCCTTTTGATCATATTGAACCTAGCTTTGCAAATCTATCTTGGTTTTACTTTATCATGCATGGCTATCTTTATAAGAAAATGTTTGGGCTGTAGTTACTTTCCTACTTGATTTATGCCTCCTTCACAACTTGCTCAGGTCATATTGTTATTTTCACCTTGTAAGCCTTAGGTTGGGTATTTAGTTGGTATTCCTTGTTATTTGCTAGCATGGGGCCGTAGGTTATGTATTGCTTCGCTCTAGAAATCGTGAGACTGTGAATCATGTTTCATTCCTAATAATCTTGACTAATGAGCTATGGAACTGTGGTCGGTGCCATTTGTTAGCGACTATGGCAGGATGCCTAAGTTGTGTTGACTGTGGTGTGAGGCCACTTTGTTAAAACTGTTGTGCCAAGACTGGGTGGTCTTTTGGCAAGGGTAATTACAAAAGGTTTTGCTGAGGCAAGAAGGCAGGGAGCGAGTAGTGGGTGCTATGCACATCTGAGTTTGTGGAAGTCTTGCCTTAGCACAATTAAGGACTTAACTTTGCGTTCTGTTGAACTGAGCCAATCAGTGCAACCACAAGATCACTTTATGGGGGTGGTCTGGGCTGAATAATTTAGCAATGAGATGGCTTGGGGCTGTTGTGGTGGAGCGTGTGATTCGTTGGCGCAAGAGGGGGCACCCCATAACCGTGCGGACTTCTAGACCAAAGGGGGGGAATTGCGGAACCTTAGCGGGCAGCTCCGGGCCAGTTCAAAGCTTTGTAAAGGCCTTGCCGCGCTCTCTAGACTGCCACCTTCTAAGTGAGCAAGGGTGACCGAACCCGCCCCGCTAGAGAGATCGTGGATTGTGGGTAAAGTTGTACACCTTTGCAGAGTGTAAAGATCTATTCAATAGCCAAGTCCTTGGTCATGGACATGCTTTCGATGAAAATGGTGCAAGGGGTAGTTGTTTCGAAAGTTTGTGCCACTGGACACTTCAGCGAGATGCCTTGGCTTTGCCTCGAAGAGACCTTGGCCGGCTCCAGAGGGGTCAGGGTTGGCTCGGGTAGTGGTCCAGGGGCTGGTTTGGACCTCTGGAGTGGGTGCTCTAGAGTGGTTTTGGGTGAGGACCTGGTCACGGGTGTGACCAGACCTCCCCCATTTTTGTTGTGGATGCGAGTTGGTGCTCACTCCACTTTTTCAAGCATCAAATGTATTATGTACTAGTGTTTTAACTTGCTGCTTTTCAATCTACTAATGCTATTGCTGTCAAAACCTGGCTTTGCGCAAACTAACCATACAGCTCTCATTTGGTAAACCCTTGCATGAATATTGTTGCTTGAATGCCCCCTGTGACTTGTTGAGTACATTCAAAGTACACATGGCTTTAAGCCCTGTGTCAAAGCAGATTATGAAGATGATCAAGTGCAGGGCAGTGCAGACCTCTTTGAGGAGGAGTCCTTCGACGATCCAGTTGCCTAGGACGTCCTCCACCCGACAGCCTGTGGGGCTTGTTGGATGGCTTCTGCATGCTTTTGGTGTTAGAGCTTTAGAGCTCTTTGTTGCCAGTTGTAAGTCCTTGTTGGTTTTGTAAGCCCTTAGTGGCAGACCTCTTGTTAACAAGTTTGATCATAAGGTCCTGTCTTATATTAAGTTTAATTTGTTTGCTTCATCTTTGTTTGACCTCGTGGTTGTGATATTAGCTTGTGTTCTTGTGTGAGCTAGCTGTTGTTGTTCTGGGACTAGCTCGGATGCAAAGGGGCAGGACCTCCAGGAGGTCCTACGGGACTTAGCCTGGGAGATCCTGTCGGACCTCTCTGTGATACACGCTGAGGAGCTACCGTGGGCCGTTGGCCAAGACCTCCAGGAGGTTTTGAAGACCTCCTGGGAGGTCCTGGTAGACCTCCTCGGTAGCACCGTAGCTCAAAAAAAAATGGTCCTCCCGGACCTTTGCTGTATATCACAGGTGAGGTCGTCACAGAAAACCACCTCAAAGGGATATTCAGATTGTTTTGCATAGTTTAGGGGATACAATACCTGGTATTATACTTTAGTGGGTTTAGTTGACGAACCCATCATGTTGCTATGAATCATTTATTATCAGCAAACTGCAATTAATTTGCTATGTTGCACAGATCCTTAACATTAAGATTTCCAGACAGATCGATATATAACGAAGTCAGGAAGCAGGTCACGCTTCTGTATTTGCCGTCACATGGGATTTCATAAAGGTCCTCTGATCTTGGGTTAATTCCTCAGGATCGGCGAGTTGCAAGAGTGCTTGTTTGGTTGACATCTGTCAGGCAAAGCTTATACATAAGTTTGTAGTTGCAAAATGCAATATAAGTGACAATTTTGTAGATAATTCTGCAATGATTTCTTGTTTCTGAGAGCACCCAGCATGGTGCTGATTGGCATGCCAATAGAAATATTGGCAGCTTCCTATCAATCTATTTATTTGAATAGACATTTGAACAGTGGGTTGTAATTTGCTTGAAAGGAATCAGTGGGTTGTAATATATTTTGAATATTCTGGAAGCTCTTTGCTTTCCATTGAATTAGAGATGGATTGGTCCTTTCAGGATTCTAAGTGTGTTTAGTTGAGTGTAGCGGATCACCCTTGCATGGGATGGTGCAAATGGATGAGTGTGCTGCAACTTGTAGCACTAGAACCAAATTTTTACAGCGGAACAGTGGAAAGCCGGAAACAACTTGCAATATCTGGTCAACAGAAAGACGTGCAATAGCCATGGCAAGCTATTTTGTCCTCATTTATTTTAAGTAACATAGATCCATAATTTCTACTGCCAAGACATCCTACAGCTAGTTATTTTATATAATATGATATGGTACAGATACATGACACTCTGAAGTTCTCTAATAACCAATGTGGCAGAGAAGAAAACAAGAAATGCAGTTATTGACACAATGATCTCTTCTTTTGTAGGATGCTCTTCTGTACCATACGAGGAGAGCTTGCTACCAGTTGAGTGAGAAGTAGGACCTGCAGGTGAGTGGAAAGGCAAGAGTGGATCACCAAGAAAAGATTTCTCGTTGAAAGTAGAGAGTTGCCCACTGCTTGGAACCTCGCCCGAGAGAAGCGGATTGTAGGAAACATTGAATTCACTCAGTTTAGAGAGCTTGGCTAGGCTTGATGGAAGTGCACCAGAGAAATTATTCCAAGACAAATCGAGGCTCTCAAGGTAACCTAGATAACCAATCTCGAATGGAATCTCACCAGAAATAGAGTTGTTCGAGACATTTAAAGCAACTAGTTGAAGCCAACCAATCTCCGATGGTAGGTTTCCAGAGAGCCGGTTGCCATCAAGAAGGAGCAAGCTAATGTTTTTCATTGCACTAATTGTGGAGGGTATCTCTCCGGACAGCAGATTGCCTGACAACTGAACATATCCTAAGGCTGTTCGTAATGGTGAAGATATTGTAAGTAAGTTCAACAAAGTGAGCCTGTTCAATATGGTGCGGCAGTTCTTCCGAGACATCATCATTGATTCAACAAACTTGAACTCTGGATAGTTTGCTGGGACCCACCGGTATATAGCTACAGCATGACATCTAACAGACATAATCAGTGAAGGATTCCTTCGATTCTTCGCAAAGGTTGGGCTGGGGTCCCTCCCCATTCCTGCCATCTCTGGTGGGATTTGGCCGGATATTCGGTTTCCAACAAGGTTGAGCCAAAGCAAGCTAGTACAGTTCCCTATCTCCCTTGGG
This sequence comes from Phyllostachys edulis, assembly GCA_036346405.1. Lineage (NCBI taxonomy): Eukaryota > Viridiplantae > Streptophyta > Magnoliopsida > Poales > Poaceae > Phyllostachys > Phyllostachys edulis. The sequence goes on from CM070559.1 coordinate 21,003,134, forward strand.
ATCTCTCCTGAAAGTTGGTTCCCAGCAAGCATCAACAAGAGAAGCGATGTCAGGTTACCAATGTCTGGTGGAATCTCGCCGGAAAGGCTGTTGTATGACAAGTCCAATGCTTCGAGACTCATAAGCCGGCCGTAAGATGGTGGGATTCTACCAGAGAAGTTGTTCTCTGCAAGGATTAGGGCCTTGATGCTTGCCATACTAGCTATCTCACTAGGTAGCTTGCCAGAGAATTGGTTAAAAGCTGAGGTCAAGCGAGGCCAGCTTTGGCAACTGTAAAATGCCAGAGGATACAATGCCTCCACTATAATTATTCTCTTGAAGCACCAGATCCTTCAGACTCGTTAATTTTCCAAAGACTTCTTGCACCTCCCCTCCAAAATTATTGTCACTGATGTCCAAATATTTCAGGCTGGTGCAGTTCATCAGCTCAAGTGGTATCTTGTGATCGAAGTGGTTGCTCGCGAGAACCAGCTCCTCAAGCCCGGAGATTGAGCCAATTCCTGGTGGTATAGATCCACTAAAGCCATTATCCCATAGGTACAGGTATGTCAAACTTGAGCAATTGGCAATTGAACTTGGAAAATTGCCATATAATTGGTTGCTGGAGAGGTCTAGAGACTGCAGTTTGCACCCCATGGAAAACGTGCTCAAGGAAATGCTTCCTGTGAGGTTGTTCTTTGCAGCCTGGAACTGTGTAAGCCTTGCAATTCCTTTCCCTACCTTTCCAGTGAAGTGGTTCCAGCTGAGATCAACATCCTTGAGCTTCAAGCAGTTGTTGAATAGTCCAGTTATTCTGCCTTTGATGTTGTTGCCGGACACATTGATGACACTGAGGTTGCAGCAGATTGCCGGGAAGTTTGTGCTAATACCTCCCTGGAACCGATTTTGTGACGCATCTAGTATCTGCAGGTTGGTCAGGCTGGACACGTCGAGGGTACCTCCGATGAGGTTATTTGATAAGTTTAGGTACTGGAGATTCCGGCAGTGTTTGATATCAGCCGGCAGTTCGCCAGTGATGCTGTTTGCTGAGAGATCTAGGTGGGTGAGCCTACTGAGGCGAGAGAAGTTACCGAAGGCTGGACCGGAGATGTTTGAGTTTGAGAGGTCAAGAAAACTGACACGTCCGGCAGCATCACACCCAATACCTTGCCAACGGCAAGGTGAGGTCTCCGACTCCGACCAGTTGTCATACCCACCACGGTTTATCGGGTTTTGCGCCAGTAGGAAGTTCTTCACTTCGAGGAGCACCTCCTTATCACTTTGCCCAAGAATCACCTCAACTGTTGCAGAAAGACAGCGCCAAACACAGATGCAGTTAACATTAAGAACAAGAGCAAAAAGATGATTATGTACGGTGTGTTACAAGCACAACCCATACCAATGATAAGTGCATGGCAAAAAGCCTTGAGAATCTGATGAAACACGGGCATGGGTAAAGAACTTTTAGCAGCTATTGCACGATGTTATGAATTCTCCACTCGTTTGGTTTGCAGGTTGTACAGCTTGTATCTGCCAAAGAATAGCTCTGTTCCTGTTCCCTTTGTCAGTTTGCGCTAAGTATTCAGTACTTCAGACTATTTCGAAGCCATGGCCAGGTCATTGGAGAGCAATCTTGAAAGCTTAATCACCAATCTACCTTCAGAAGTGTTGGTATCATCCCTTGGCCTCAACGTCAACATTTCTCCCTGTCCACTCAAAATTTTGAGCTTCAGTATATTTGGCCACTTATGCCACCACAAGTATTCTTACAATTAAAACTTATTCTTCCAAATTTGACATTTCCGCGCGGGCCGGGGGGGGGGCGGGGTTAGAGCTTTTTCTTTTGTCACGTCATGATCCGTGGCGTGATCAAACTGTGCTGTCAATCCACCGACCCCTTTAGACACGTCCGTTTTTGTCTAAGTCCCCTATCACACTAAGAGAAGTGGCGTGACAACACTCGTTTGTCACGTCGAGGTCTGTGGCGTGACAAAATGTTTTTGCCATACCACGCGTTGTGGCGTGACCAAAGGGGGCAGAATTTGAAATAAAGTTAGGAAGATGCTATCTTTAAAATATTTTTTTTAAAAATGATTAAATAATAAAAAGAGTTCGGGGGGATTATGCCCTCTAAAAAACAAAGTTTTCTCAAAAGGCAAATGATGTTTTCGCCCTCCCGTTGTACTGAACCGTTTAAACCTAAGGCCCGAGCTAGCAAAATGAGCCAAAGGTTTCCGTTGTAAACATGTGAGAGGCCTTCTTTTCTATTAGATAATAGAGGATAGAGAAGGATGGCAATTGGGTACGGATGTACGGTAGGTACACTGGCACAGGTACTAGTGGAACATGCTCATGCATGCTGCTTGCGACGACCATATTTTTTTACCGATACCCATCACTTAGGGCTTGTTTGGGAAGCCTAAATTTTTGGGCCATCTCCGTGTTTAGACCGGGTTCTACTTTGGATAGTTCGGGAATTTAGACTTCGCCTTAGAGGTTATGTGATTTGTCCTTTTCACTTTTGCATTTCTTTCTCTTTCTTTTTGAGTAGCTCTAAGATTCCATTAACTTTTGCATAGAGGTAAAATCGTCGGCTACTATACTTGTTAATTGTTACAAAATCTAGGAAGTAGACCAGCCATTGTTGCATTTTGTTGGACCGAATTAGTCGTAACATCCCAAAAGTCCCAATTTTCGGAAAATATAATGAAAATAAGTGGGAGAATGATTTTGAGCATGTTTTGTGTTGAAAAATATTTTTGCATTATTTTTGAACTACTTGTATAAATCAAATAATGAAATTCCATACAAACAACAAGTCGTAAGAATTTTCAACAAAATCACAGAGCAGATAAAATCCTGACAAATTTACATAAGAAACTATATGGTGCCAGAAGCCCTCACAAAAAAGTATAAATTTTGGACCCTATTTGCTAAGTACAAAAATTCGGGAAACTTTCTGCCAGTTTTGGAAAAATTCAAAAGCTAAATCAAATTTCCCACCAGACCTTGGGCCAAAACCCAACTCAGCCCATTTTGCTTGCGTAGCGCAGCAGCCCACGCCAGCCTTGCCCTCGCCCTCCTGCTGACATGCCGGGCCCACCTATCAGCACTCCTCTTCCACCTCGCCTTCGTCCCCGTGCGCCAGCTTCACCCGTGGGATTCGACCGTCGCCCACAGTTTTGACATTCAACCACCCCTGTCACCTCCGCCAACACATCGCCCATGCTATCCACCCTATTGATGGCGCCCTTTTCCCGCGCGGACGGAGAGACTCGAGAGCGTTCGTGAACTTCTCGCGCAACCGCCATGTCTTACTGCTTTCCTCGCACATTTGTCCTAGCTACTTAAGCACTAGAGTGCGCACTGTCATCTTCAACTCGCGCATGTTCCATTTTGCGCAAACCCAAGCTTCATCGCTCCTTGGTTTCGCGGGAATGCTTGCGTCATTCTCGACGCTGGTGAGCGCGCCTTCGCACCATTGCCGCTCTTGTGAGCTTTCTCGCCCACGACGTTCACATCATTTTGATCCTCATCCATCACTCATCCCTCACCATTGCTCAATGCAGTCCCGGGAGTCCCGTAGCTTGATCGCGTTCACCTTCGTCCTCAACTCCGACACACATTAGATCTTGCCCTCGCATTCCCATCTCTCCAGTGAGTTCGAGCTCAACCCAAGGGTGTCATAAGGTGTTCCACACCCCATTGATGCTATTTCCTCACTCAATGCAGGCAAACTCACCATGAATCCAAGCTTTACCGCTATCCTTCTCTCTCACGGCCGTTGTCGCCATTTTTGTTCTCCTCCAAAGCCCGTTGAGTCTCGGTAAAATTCCTTGTGTGTACACCATCCCTAGAACCTCACTAACCTAACATGACACTCCTTGTAGCTTCTCCATTGATGTGGTGAGCTATCGTTGTGGACCCCCTTTGCGTCGCCGCTACTCGTCGTTGACTAGCCGCTTCAGACCTTCCCTGGCCTCATCTTCTTCACCCTCGAGGCCATGGTGAGTCACTGATCCTCATGCGCGTATCAATTCACCAAGGGCAAGTCCATAGTACACCTTTCCTCTTAGTCACCCATGGTGCTGCTGTGGTTGCATGCCGCCAATTTGCCTCCGGTGACCTTAGGTCCCTGTGCTCGGCCCATTAGCATCGCCTGGACTTGCTGAGTCCAGTGCACCAGTCCTTTAGCTCGGAGGATGCCTCCAATGTGAAGCACATCGTGGACTTGAGGCGTTTTGCCGCTCCTTGCCGTCGCAATGCTGCCTTCGACCACCTCTGTCACCGCCACCACCACCCATAGCTTCGCCCTGCTTCCCTCTTTCCATTCCACCGCTCAACGTCGCCGCTCATCATGTTGTTCGCTGGCGGTGAGCTCGCCATGGCACTCGGCCATGCACACAGCTCTGCTCCTTCCCTCTCTCTCTGTGACCGATGGGACCCACTCGCGTTTAGGATTTAGTTAACACTAATGACCGAGGTTAAGTGTAATAAGAGTATGAAAGGTGGGACCAGGCGAAAAGTTTATCAGAAATCTAATTTAAAACGTAATTAGAATATATGTCATTGACATGTGGGACCATGCACTATTCTCAGTTTTGAAACACGTTTTAAAACTAAGAGACTAACATGTGGACCCCAGCCGTCAGGTAATTAAAAAAAATAGGTTTATTCATTTCATTAATAAATAATGAGTCTATGACATGTGGGACCGCCTCTGTTTAAAAAATAAAAATCCAGATAACAAAACAAGTCACTGACAACTAGGTCCCGCATGTAAGTTAATAAAAATCGGAAAAATGAGAAAAACCGCTAAAAGTTCAGAGGAGAGTATGCTTTCTCTGTTGGAAAACGTAAATCTCAGTAGAAGTCAGAGGAAAATGCGCTTTCTCTACTGAAAAGCATATACCCCAAAAAAATAAGCTTTCGACGTCACCCTTTTTCTAATTTCTGGAATTTTCAAACTGAAGCAAATGAAAATGTTAATAACTTTTGCATCCGAACTCCAAATTGAATGAATATTTTTTATAAATTCATATAAAATCATGACGTACTTGAATATGCAAAAATATTTGGATTTTTTGTTGTTGGAATTATTTTTTTCTATATTTAATTTGCTTCCGGCACTTTTGATTAGACGTCGATTGTTCAAGCGAAATTTACATCAATCCTCCAACCTCTTATTCAGAGCAACCAGAGCAAGGGAAGCACCCCCTTTGACCATGTCGATCATACTATTTTAATTTTTGTACTTCTTTTTGTGAAGATCTATTATGCGTGCGTGTGTGTTTGATTAAAATTGCTATATTTGGGGATAACAGTAGTTGTAATCCTATTCGATGCATTATCTTCCTAGAAATATTGATATCCTTATGGTTGTAGCCATTAGGTTATGGTTTAGGCAATAGATGATGTTAATTTGGGAATTTCGAGTGTGAATATTGCACAATTGCTTAGTCAGGCTATAGTCTTTACTAAAACTTGGTTAAAAGGATGACATGATGAATACGAGTTTGGGAGATTTTGAAATGATGGTCCAGAGGGGTTTACCTCGGTTATTTTGTATAAAAATAAAAATTAAAAACTTATTTTCTAATGCGGGCGAATTATATTATATTATGGGCCGGGGAGTGTGAGAGATGTATCTCACAAGTAGATAGGGAGAGGGGGGGAGATCCTCGCCCGAGTCAATTAAGGACCGAACACCGGTATATCAGACCTAAGCGTAAGCGTACAACCGCATGTGCTGGTATGGGACGGCCTTAGCTAATTAAGTCATTGAAAACTTGCCTTGCACATTGGTAGGCTGTGGTAGTGCGAACATGACTAGTGTAGGCATGTTTGAAGGGGATCCCTTCATCGAGGCATTGGGAACAAAGCTTGTCGACACAACAGTGAATGCCTCACTGAGACGGGGGTGTACCCTGGTGAAGTGAGGGTGTTCATTCGTCGGGCTAGTGCATGGTTAGGACTAGGTGATGTAAAAGCTTCAATGCTTGTTCTAGACTGCTTACAAAACAATAGTGAGCGTTGGTATCAACGGATGCTGAACAAACTAGAGAATTCGTATGCTGTGGGTAAAGTTGTGCCCCTCTGCAGAGTGTAAATCTATTTAAATAGCTGTGCTCGCAGTGATGAGCGTGCTGTTGGTGATATGCCCTAGAGACAATCATAGAGATGATGATATCACGTCTATGTTTATGTGTTATTAGATAAATGTTATTCTGTTCCTTGGATGAATCATTGGTTATAAGATTGACAAGTATGTGACTTGTTGGTGAAGCTCTTTTAACTTATATGATGTCATTCTAAAAGTATCCCTAGTCGGATGTCACTGGTCGGAACACCAGTGATCCTATCAACCAGCACATGTATTGATTGATAACCATGTTTCACCGGTCATGGATATAGGGATATTGAATCAATAATGTGAACACATGTTAGAGAACACGGGGTTGGATTGACCCACCTTGAGACACTACTGAGATTGTTATGATTTCATGTGTCATCAGTTGGTCTCAAGTAATGATGATGTATAATCCTTAGACCTAAGATCAGTATGGTTTCCTACATGTGTAAGAGTGCACTTTGGGGTTGCCAAACACAACTCCATAACTAGGTAGTTATAAAGTTAGCTTTCAGGTATGCTGTGAAACATGCGGAGGAATGTGACTCATCGTATATGGGATTTGCCCCTCCTAACATAATAGGAGAGATATTTTCTCACGACAAAAATTCTGCATTTACATGGGCACCGCCCCAGCCTTATATATGGCTGTACAAACGCACAAAGAAAGCAGCTCAAACTCGACACAACCTGGCCTAAAGTTCGACTCAAAAACATATAACCTCTTATTAAAGCGCAGTTGCTAGAAAAGCTCTCGGTATGTCCACGTATGCATTTTGTTCCTAGCCGTCTGATCGTGTGCACGCGGCTTGCTCGCCGTTCGATCACGCTCGGCAGCGTAGCCGTCGCTGTGTAGAAGCCTCCCGACTCCTCGCGTCGTCACCATCGCCCTTCATCCGTGTCAGCTGCACTGCGCGCGCCACCCTCTCCCCTCCTCCCGTTCCTCCGTTCCCTCCACGCCGCCGCTTCCCCTTCCCCTGCACCGCCACTGTCAATTCTTCTCTCCCCGTCTCCACCTGCGCCTTCGCCGCGGCACCGCCTCCCCCTCTCTCGCTGCGATTCGTCTTCCTTGCTTTCTGGCATGCGCCCGCCTGCCAGAATCCCTACGGCTGCATGCCGCCTTCCCCTCCTCCACCACCGATGTCATCTCCTCCCTCCCACAGCGCCCATCTCCTCCCTTCTCCTCCCGTTCCCGCGCCGCCGCATCCTCCTCACGCGACTCCCCTCACCCAGTCACCCCAGCGTCTGTTGCTCTCCCTCTCTGCCACGCCGTTTTGGCCAGATCCGGCCGGATCCAGGGCCCGTAGTGCCTACACGAGGCTTGCCTCTCGCTCGTGTGGCTCTTCTTCGCCCTTATCCCCTTTTGCGCCGCTGCCGTCTCTTCTTCGCCCCTCTGCTTTCTCGCGTGCGCTCGCCTGCCAGAATCCCCACGGCCGCGCGCCTCCTTCCCCTCCTCCGTCGTTGACGTCATCTCCTCCCTCCCCCAGCACCCATCTCCTCCCTCCTCCTCCCGCGCTCGCGCCGCCGCATCCTCCTCACGCGACTCCCCTCACCCAGTCACCCTGACGGCTACTGCTCTCCCTCTCTGGTCTCTGCCACGCCGTCGTGGCCAAATACAGCCACATCCAGGGCTCGTAGCTCCGTAGCACTTCACCAGGTCTCCTTCTTCCTGTCCGACTAAGCCTTTTGTGAGGACCCCGGTTTATTAGGCTTGTAATACTTAGTCATCCATTGACCCTAGTATCACAAACATAATAATCCGTGTCTTCGAGATATGTATACTTCCCAGAATGCAGTATACACACCCCTTTACAAAATCATGCATCAATTCCATTCAAGACATAGAACTAAAACACGACTAGAATAAAAGACATACAATATATAGAGTTATTACAAAAGGGGCCGACCGGCCAAATACAACCAATAAAAGATAACACAGCGGAAGCAACATGCCATAAGATGGCGATAACAAAAGAGAGCCATGTGGTTTGCCTTTAGCCCACAAGGCAACCAACCAAGACGCCTAGCTCGATTCCCAACCGCAGCACATCTCACAAAAGTAAAGCCCTTTGGGCTCTACCTCCTCTGCAACAAGGTTACTAAGCAAAGCAAATGAGTACAAAAATGTACTCGCAAGACTGACGTGTAGTATAACAGAACTATAAATAGCTACATGCAAGCTTTATTTAAGTGGATGAGGCTTTGGACTCATTTTAGCATAAAGCAAGTTTTCATTTGCAATAATGTAGTAGATTGAAAGCAATTTGACAAAGCATTTTTAATTGTTGAAGAACAACGATACAACAATAATAACAACAAGAACAACCTGGAAGTGACTCACCCAAGTCACCACAACAATAGCATGAATTACCCAATTCATACCACCCACCAAGTTTTAATTAAGTGTTTAGTCTAGTTCTTGCACGACCTTACCAAGCATGTCCATAATCTAGGACGAGGCTATTGAATAGTTTTAACCTGCGAGGTGTACCAATGTACCCACACGCTGACCGCCTTTTAGCCACATGATTTAGCACACTTCCTTTGGTATGCTTGGCACGGCTAAGTCCTCTGAGACATTTCCAATGGATGATGCTAATTAAGAGCATAACCCACGGGATAAGGACACACTAGGCACCCTAACCGGCCTGCTAATGCTCCCTTCCTACACCACACACACACATTTTATTTTTAGCACACCCACCGACCAGCTCATAATTAACACCTCCCAAAGTACTTAGTCAAGAGAGTCCCATATCCCCTTGTGTGGTTAGCACGCAAGAGCGCTTGGCTTAGTGACACAAGTAACTCGGTCCTTGGGGACTTAGGCACCATTCCGTTCACACCCAACAAATCACATCAACATCCATTGTGCCCAAGTCAATAACAATTTTATTTTCATTTTTGTTTATTTACAAAGTAACAAGCACAAGATGGACATAATGGAATAATAGTTTTTGTGTGATCAAGGTCATCGACATAATGTCGACAACCGCCCATTTCTACCGTTATCTAAGCATTGCTAAGCATTATCGACGTAACTACTAAGCGATAAGAGTCCATCCATCGAACTCTAAATCGCAGCAAGATAATCCTAGGCTTAGTAGTAGAGAATGAACATTTACCTACATAATATGCATCTATAGGATCACTAGCGATATTTCAACACAAAGTAGCATGCATACATACAAGTGAGACAAAGTATTAAACTTTAAAGTAATGGGACAATAATGGGATATGATCAAGCTGCTTCCCTTGCTGGTTTTGCTCAATATATTGCTGAGGATCACTCACGGGTTCGAAGCACTCGTCGGCACCTAACGAAAAAGCGAAAAGAAACGATAAGAACGACGAAAACCACAAAGACAGCACAGAAAACAAACTCCAAATGCTCTGAAATTTCTACATAAGCAAGAGGATGATTTTTAGGGAATTTAGCAACAAGAACCAATTGATTTGGATTCTCAATGCAAAAGATATGAGCAAAACAATTCTGCTCAGCTCTAAAAATACAAACTGCCACTATTCACTAATTTAATTATTTGGCAACATTTTCTGGAAAGGTGGTGCAACTGAGATTTTTACAGTAAAACGAGCACGTCATGAGATGAATAACACAATTGAGTTCACCTCATTTGGAGCTATTATGCATGTTTTATGATTTTTCAAAGATATGAAAATGAGCACAACTAAATTGCACCCACAATTCTTTTGAAAATAGTGATATGCCTGAATCCTATTCTAACATTTAGTGCATTAACAGAGGAAGCCAACAAAGTTGGATTCACTCAAAAATAATCTACAGAGATTTACTTATGCATTTTACAAGTTAATTTGAATTTTTAATGTAACATTTAAAGTTAATTTTGAAACCTATTTGCAAATCCATGTTCTGGAGCTAAACTGAGCTCATAACCATTTTTAGATTAGAGTTCAGTCCAAACTAGAGCTACAGAAATTTGAATCACCTCATTTGGATTTAAAATGAATTAGTTATGCATTTTTGAAGTTCATACCCTTTTTCAATTTGCAAAAAGGAGCTCTCTGGATATTCTAAAAATCAGTAAGACAGGGGAGGACATGAGCCATAGATCTTGAATCTAACGGCTCAAGACCTCCCAGAGAACATCGCACACACGCGCTCGCGAAGGTCCAGAGGTCATGGGCTGTTGATCTTGGATCCAATGGTCCATGTCCTCCCGACCATCTTGCCTTGAGCGAGATGGGGAGGTTGTGGCACGATCTTGCATCCAACGGGCCACAACAACGAGAGGAGGACCGAACGGTCCAGATCTAGCGAGGAGGTCCTCAGCGGTAGAGATGCCCTCGAGGAGGTCCTACGCGGAGGTCTTAACGTCCGCAGACCTCCGGGGAGGTCCGGGCGGCTAAGATCTTGAAGGGGAGGTCTGGGCGTTCAAGATCTCCTCGAGGAGGTCTTGGGCGGCCCGATCGAATCCATGGCCTTCGCGCCGCGTCTTGTGCAGCAAGGAGTTAAGGCGCGGGACACAAGGAGGTCGGCGCGAGGTCTTAAATGCACGAAAAGAGGCAGGATTAAAGGCGGTTAAGGCAAAACCAATGATTACTACAGTTAAGCAATGATTGGCGCATTTAAGGGGGAGGATCTTTGTCTTAACGGCCGCTACTGGGCGTCCGTTCCGACAAGAACCTCAACGCAAAGATGGGGTCATTGCGGCGTCTGAACCTCGCGGCGACAACCAAGGTACCAACGTGTGCACAATAGTGTTGCGCACAAAATGGGCTCACTCTCGACGGCGGCGATGGCCTTGAACGCCGGCGAGCCGGAGATGAGCACGAGTTGACCTCTACGGCCAACATGACAAGCAGCAAAATTTGAGCTCCGCAGCGACATACAAGCATGGTGCCCAACCTAAGGATTACCAGGGAAATTACCTGAAGGTCCAGAGGGTGCTGAGGAGGTCGTGGAAGAGGAAGGACCGGCGCTGGGGAAGAAAGGTGCTCCACGGCCATTGCCCCAACTCCAAGATCCACTTCGGCCACCTTTGAAAATGTCCCAACCAAATTAAGTTAGGGTTAACTCCAGGAGGTTTGGGGAGCACAAAGTGAGCAAGAGGTTGAAGAGGGAGCCACTGGAACTCTTGTGCCACCGAGGAGCTCCAAGATCTTCAATGGCGATTTGGGGAAGAAACTCGGCCAAGCACAGAGGCAAGGCAGAGCTCGAAGGTGTGTAAAAGAAGCCAAGGGCCACAGTGGGGAGGTTTTATAGCTAGGACAAAAGAGGTCATGGACCACGGATTAAGCTCATGGTGAGCTTAGCCCATGCGTGGTCCATGGCTTAGATAGGACAAAGGAGGGGATGGGGTTAGGTCAGAACCAGACCTAGGGCATGGCCTAGGGGGCGGAAAGGGGCTGACACGCATTTAATGCGCCTGCACAGAGCCGTTGGGACATGACCGGCTCTGACTTTCTCCACCGCCATAGCTCTTGCACGCGAGCCCAAGCTAGGAGAAGAACAGGACCTCAAATCCACCGTTGGATAAAGAGGATGGGGAGGTCCTGGCCCTCGGATGTGTTTTTGAACCGGTACGCTTTTAAGTGACTAAGAGGAGGTCACAGCCACACGATTAGAACTGGGGAGGTCGTGACCCTCCGATTTTCATCGCGCGGATGCGCAAAGGATAAAGGGACAGGAGGTCCAAGGCGTTGGATCTAAATCCAACGGTGCGGACCTCCTGGGAGGACATAACCGCGCACGATTGTGAGAAGTGAGGGGGAGGTCATGGCCTTTGGATTTAAATCCAAGGGCACACAACCAAAGGGGAGGTCCTAAACGCTGCGCAACGCGCAGAGGAGGTCAGGACCTTTGGATCTTAATCGAATGGTGCTGATCAAATGAGGGAGGTCCTGAGCCTTGCGCGTAGCGCAAAGGAGGTCCTGGCCTTTAGATTTAGATCTAAGGGCTCACAGGAGTGGTCCGAACGGCCCACTCAACAGAGACCACATGATCTAAATCTAATGGCTAAGAAAGGATGGTCCGAACGGCCCACAGATCTCGCGCGTTGAAACGAGATCCAAAGGCAAGGAGAGGACAAGGGAGGTCATGGCCGTCAGATTTACATCTAACGTCTACGACCTCGCGGGGGTGGGGAGGTCTGATGCGCACAACGCACTGGGAGGTCGTGGCCGTAGATTTTAAATCTAACGGTGCACAACACAAGATGGGGGAGGTCTGGTGCGCTTGATTTTGAGGGGAGGTCGTGGGCTATTGGATCTAATCCAACGGCTACGACCTCAACAAGGTGGGAGGTCTGAGAGGTTTAACAACGAGGGGAGGTCATGGCCATGGATTCTTGATCCAACGGCTATGACCTGATGAGGTGGGGAGGTCCTTGCGGTGTTGACCGCGGAGGAGGTCGTGGCGGTTGGATGTGAATCCAACGGTTACGACCTCATCAGAGTGGGAAGGAGGTCTGTTGAGCTAAGTAAGAGGTTGGGTTTGACCAACTTTGCAAAGCGGCTCAAGCCCAAGTCAAACCAGTTCAATAAAATTTGAAAAACAAGCTGAGACTTTGAGGATTTATTTGAGATGGAAAATGAACTCGAAAATTCATGAAATTTTAACTAGAGCTTGCTGACATTAGGATTAACCTTACATAAAATTTCCAGAGGTTTTTATGCAATGCATTTTTCTCAGGAAATTCATAAATGCTGTTCAAGGGTTTGTTTAACCTCCAAAAATTATCAAGCAAGTTTTATAACTCATGATATTTTTCAGAGGGGTCCCACAGCAACTCAAGGACCAAGGAAAATTATTTCCAAGGGGTTAGGCACAAGGTTGGAGACAAGTTGAATAAGGGTTGGACTTTAGTCCACAGGAGGTTTAGGTTTTTGAACTCCACAACTTTTGATAAGAATTTTAGAGGAGTTCAAGAGTTTCAAGATGTGAGAAAAAGTTTTTATTTCTACACATTTTCTTACATTTGAAACACACACTGTTTATACAGTTGGGATGTTACAAAATCTCCCCCCCCCCCGATTCTGAAATCTCATCCCGAGATTTTGGCTTACCCGGAAAAGAAAGAAGGGTAGTCCGCACGCAGACGATCTTCCCTTTCCCAAGTAGCTTCATCCTCGGAATGGTTCGACCACTGATCTTTAAGGAACTTAATGGAACGATTCCTAGTTCTTCGTTCAGCCTCTTCGAGTATGCGAACAGGGTGCTCGCGATAGGTCAAATCGGGTAGGACATCAAGAGTTTCCAACAGAGCTTCCTCAATTGGAACACGGAGACACTTCTTCAACTGAGACACATGGAACACATCATGTACCCCCTCAAGTGCAGCAGGCAACTCCAACTTATAAGCAACAGCTCATTTCTTCTCGATAATGCGGTAGGGACCCACATATCGAGGAGCTAACTTGCCCTTGACGCCGAAACGTTGATGGCCCTTCAAAGGAGAGACTTTGAGATAAACAAAGTCATTAGGCTCAAAACTCAACTCACGACGACGGCGATCCGCATAGCTCTTTTGCCTGGATTGAGCTGCGCGAAGACGCTCACGAATAAGCTGAACTTGACTCTCGGCCTCATTGATCGAGTCCGCCAAAGAAAGGTCTTCGCGGTCTCGAGACCAATTCAACGGGTTTCGCACTTTCTCCGTATAAAGCCTCGAAAGGTGCCATGCCGAGACCGGCTCGAAAGTCGTTGTTGTAAGAAAACTCGGCGAATGGTAAGCATTTCTCCCAATGCTTCCCATAGGAAAGAACACACGCACGGAGCATGTCTTCCAAAACTTGGTTGACCCTCTCGGTCGACCATCAGTTTGGGGATGATAAGTCGAAATAAAGCAAGACGAGTTCCCATAGCCTCTTGCAAGCTATGCCAAAAACGAGACGTGAAAAGGGATCCACGATCCGACACAATCGTCTGCGGCACACCGTGCAAACTCACGATGCGGGCAATGTAGAGCTCCACCAAAAGACCTACCCGAAGGTCAGTCTTGACGGGAAGGAAATGTGCCACCTTAGTCAATCGATCGATGACGACCCAAATGGCATCATTCTTTTTCGGGGACGTGGGTAGACCGGTGATGAAATCCATTCCGATCGAATCCCACTTCCACTCGAGCCTGTGCGGGGCTGAAGTAGTCGGTGACCGACGCTGATGCTCGGCCTTCACACGACAACACACGTCGCACTCAACAACGAACTTCGCAATCTCCCTCTTCATTCGGGTCCACCAAAATCCCTGACGGAGATCTTGATACATCTTTGTGGCCCCGGGATGAATGGACAAAGGCGAATCATGGGCTTCGCGGAGGATCAAATTCTGCAAATCCATGTCCTTTGGAACCACAAGGCGTTGTCCGAACCTCACAATACCATGCTCATCCTCAGAGAAGCACTTGGCTGTTCCATTCTTGACATTTTCCTTGATTTTGATCACTCCAGGATCCGATTGCTGAGCGGCCTTAACACGATCCACCAAGGTTGGCTGCACAACCAAGGTAGCGAGGGAACCATGCTCAACCAAGCCCAAGTTGAGGCGCTGAAACTCCTCAATAAGGGTGGGCTGAAGCTCCTTGGGCGATAAGGCATTACAATGCGCTTTGCGACTAAGCGCATCGGCAACGACATTAGCCTTGCCCGGATGGTAGTGAATACCCACGTCATAGTCTTTGATCAATTCCAACCATCTCCTTTGCCTGAGGTTCAGATCTGGCTAGGTGAACAAATACTTCAAGCTTTTGTGATCCGAATACACTTCATAACGATTACCGATAAGGTAATATCGCCAAATCTTAAGTGCATGAATCACAGCAGCTAGCTCCAAGTCATGGGTAGGATAGTTGAGTTCATGAGGTCTCAATTGCCTTGATGCATAGGCCACTACCTTGCCCTCCTGCATAAGGACACAACCGAGGCCTCGACGAGAAGCATCGCAATAGATATCGAAGCTCCGATGGATATCGGGAAGAACGAGAACGGGAGCGGTGGTCAAACGCTTTTTGAGTATTTGGAAACTTTCCTCACACTCAGCGGACCACGCGAACTTCTTGTCTTTCTTGAGCAACTCCGTCATTGGCTTCGCGATCTTGGAGAAGTTCTCGATAAAGCGACGATAGTATCCCGCTAAACCGAGGAAACTCTGCACATCGGTTACCGAACGGGGTTGACTCCATGATAGCACATCACTGACCTTGCTAGGATCAACGGCCACGCCTCCTGCTGAAAGCACATGGCCCAAGAAGGCTACTTCCTTCAACCAGAAAGCGCACTTGCTGAACTTCGCATACAGCTGGTGCTCACGCAGCTTGCCCAACACAAGCTTCAGATGCTCGGCGTGCTCCTCATCGTTCTTGGAGTAGATAAGGATATCGTCGATGAAGACCACGACAAACTTATCCAAATACTTTATAAACACCGAATTCATGAGGTTCATGAACAAGGCAGGAGTGTTGGTCAAGCCGAACGACATGACGGTATACTCGTACAAGCCATAACGAGTAGAGAAAGCCGTCTTAGGAATATCTTCAGGTCGGATACGAACTTGATGATATACCACTCTCAAATCAATCTTGGAGAAAACCTGGGCTCCAGATAATTGATCAAAGAGATCGTCGATGCGGGGCAAAGGGTACTTGTTCTTTACCGTCACTTCATTAAGCGAACGGTAATCTACACACATGCGCAAAGTACCGTCCTTCTTCTTCACGAAGATAGCCGGACAACCCCACGTAGATGAGCTAGGGCGAATGAAAGCCTTCTCTTGAAGCTCATTAAGTTGCTTCTTCAACTCCACCAACTCATTCGGTGGCATCCGGTAAGGCCTCTTCGAAATCGGGGCAGTACCAGGAGCCAACTCGATGACGAACTCGAGATCACGAACTGGTGGCATCCCTGGAAGATCCTCGGGAAAGACATCCATGAAGTCACATACCGTTGGGACTTCATGAATATCCGGAGCTAGCTTCGCTTCAAGTGCGAAGAGATGAGGGCCTGACAACTTCGGCGAAAAGCGAACCTGCTCGCCGGAGGGGCTGGTAAGGTAGATGAGTTTCCGGGCACAATCGATTTGCCCCATATGCTGAGACAACCAATCCATGCCTAGAATCACATGTAAGCTCGCTGCATTGAGGAGAATAAGATTCGCCACAAACCTTACTCCCTCAATCTCGATAGGAACATCCCTGCACTCCAACTCAGCTCTCAACTCCGAACCGGGAGAGCGAATGAGCAACGGGACCAACAAAGGAGCAAACAAAAGATCACTAGTAGCAGCAAAAGACTGAGATACAAAAGAATGAGATGCTCCAGAATCGAACAAAACAGTAGCAGGATAAGAGTTTACAAGAAGCGTACCCAACACGACGTCAGGTGCCTCCTGTGCCTCCTTAGCTGAGATGGCGTTGACGCGACCGCCGCCCACGCCTTGGGCTATGGGGACGATCTTCTGATCCTGAGAAGATCCACCACCTTGCCCGCGTCCTCCATTAGGACGAGGGGCTGCTCCAGTCTTCTTAGGGCATCGGTTTGCATAATGCCCCTTTTGGTTGCAAGAGAAGCAAGTGACCCCGGCAGCGGGGTTGCGGGGGCCACCCTGCTGGCTCGCAGGTGCACGTGATTGGGGCACGGCTGCGGCGGATGAGGCAGTCTTGGCAACCTCGAAGTGCTGGCTTTGAGCACGGACCCCGAGAGTGCCCGGCGAGAACGGGAAGAACTAGCCCTGGACGACTTGTAGGACTCCCACTTGCGCTTGCGGGAATCCACAAGCTCCCTAGCAGAATGCTCCGCGACGATGGCCTTGTCAGCCAAGGTCTGGAAATCAGGGAAGTCGACGATGGATAGCTTGTCCTTAAGCTCCTCAGACAAGCCACCCCTGAACTTTGCTTGCTTGGCCATATCAGTGGCCACATCATCGGGAGCATAACGAGCTAGATGGTTGAACTCGTACACATACTCCACGACCGAGCTCACCCAGCTGAGGGCGAAAACTCTGCTTCTTGATGTTCATCAAGCGGCGAGGATATGAGATCGATGGAAGGCGATCTGAACTCCTCCCAGTGTGATGCAAGGCGGTCTGCGGGCTGCATGGCGAGAAAGCTCTCCCACCACGACAAAGTTGCACCCTCCACCGGTGCGATGCAAACAGCGCCTTCTCGTGCTCCCCGCACTACGCGATCTTGAGCTTCCGCTCCACGAGCCAAGCCGGTCATCTGCGTCGGCGGGTCCTCGGACTGAAAGGTGGGGGCCGAGTACGAAGAAACTCAGCGAGGCCCCCACGAGACTGATGGGCATTCCCTTGCCCGGATCCTGAAGCACCAGTAAGGGCGGAGGTGTTGCCACTACTACAAAACAGGCTATAGTAGACGCCCCATCACAGACGGTTCCTTTGGAACCGCCTCGTGTTGGGTCGATCTCAACATGGGGGCGGCGGAACAACTATCACGAGACGGTATTTTTTAGAACCGCTGCAGCGATAGTCGACTATCACGCAGCGGTTGAGAAATAGAACCGTCAGTGAATTATCCTGAGCGGTTCTATTCACAAACCGTGCGTGATAATCCTCTAATCACGAGCGGCTTTACGTTACAACCGTCGTGTAGTATCCTGAGCGGTTCTTATTTAGAACCGTCGTGATATGAATTATCCTGAGCGGTTCTTATTAAGAACCGTCTCGAGATCCTCTCGCCACGCTGCGTTTGTGTACCGCCGCGATGGGCGCCGCCTCTCTGCCCTTTGCGCGAAGGGAGCAACCCGGCCGGCCCCTGCTGGCTCCGGATCAACATACCTCCACACTTCAAGCCGATGGGATGAGGATCTAGCTCTTACTATGGGCAAATAGATATTGTAACTTCTCCTCCAAACTTTTTTAAAATTTTGGAATTTTCATATATATATAGCCAAACAACGTGCGTGGCGAGCTTACAAAAAGATTAAAAACTAGAAACCTATCTAGTGGTGGAGGTAGGTCGCTATCTCCGTCTTCAACACTTCAGAGGCGGCGGCGTCTTGGGCGGACGGTTTAAGATCGAACGAATCTGAAATCGTCCACCACGACGCCATTGCTCGTTAGTGTGTCCCAAGACCCTCGGACTATTGAACCAAGTTGAAGAGAGCCCATAGGCTCTCTTCTCTGCTGAGGTCTCGGCCGTCGACTCGATCGCTTTCTTTGCCTCGATTAAGCGGTCCAAGTGACAACAAGCCTCCACGAGGCGTGCAACTTCATTTTGGAGGACCACGTCGGCGACACGATAAACTTCGCCGAAAGTGGGAGATCACCCGAAGACACGGCGGAGGAGAATGTCAAGGCGGCGGAAGGTGGCCGTCACCGCTCCGCAAATTCTCGACAGAGGAGTGAAGACATTGTTGAAATAGTGTTCTTCAGCAAGACGACTCAACGATAGCGAGAGAGGTCTTGCGTCTGATCGTGTACTGTAAGAGGAGGCAGCCATTTCTGTTTTTGTGGAGAAAGGGGATCAAGGAGGTTGTGTGAAATACATTGTAGAAGGGACACATCTATATATAGAACAATTTCTAAAGCGGAGCGGAGACGAAGAGATATTTGGGGAGTGTGAGCGGCGTTGGAAAATGAAGAGATGAAGCCGCGCCGTGTGATCGTGAGACGAAGAGACACACGCAGGAAAATGAAGACGAAGAGACACGCGGAAAATGAAGAGTTATCACGAGCGGTTCCGTTGTATAACCGCTCAGGAAAAGGAATCATGAGCGGTTCTATTTAAAAATCGCTCGTGATACGTTCATATCACGAGCGGTTGTAGTTAAAAACCGTCAGGATTATCCTGACGGTTCTTTTATAGAACCGTCAGGATATATTATCCTGAGCGGTTCTCGTTATAAACCGTCTGTGATATACTTTTTATAAGGCGGAAGCGCTAGGGTTTTGCTCTCACTTGTCACTTCCTCTCCGCGCCCTTAGGCTCTCGCTCGTTCGCCTCCTCTAGGGTTTAGGGCTGCCAGAGTAGTTTTCACCGCCGACTCGACCTCGGCGCGCCGCCTAACCTCGGCGCCCCGACCTCGGTGCCGCCGCCCACCCTCGGTGCCGCCGCCCACCACGGCGCCCGTTCACCTCCTGTCAGTAAGCCCCGCGTCGCCGCCCCGACCTCGGCCGCCGTCCTCCTCCCGTGTGGGCCTCCTCCTCTCAGAGACTGCCTTCTCCCCCCGTCCTCCTCCCGTGTCGGCCTCCTCCTTGCACCGTGAGTTCTTGTGCGGCATCCTCTCTGTGAGTATTGCTCCTCTGTGGCGCTCGGCTTTGTTGATCAAGGGCTTTGTTGACATGCTCTATGATGAACTATGTCTTATCTTGAGATTGAATGTGATAGTTAGTTCATACTTGAGCTCTATTGTATTACTTGCTCTTGTCAATATGATCTCTTGTTAATTGGTTACTTTCGGTTGAGCTCATCGTTACATTGCAAATTGATCGGTGGGCTTTGTTGACATGCTCGTGATGAACTCGCCTCTTATCTTGAGATTGAATGTGATAGTTAGTTCATACTTGAGCTCTATTGTATTACTTGCTACTATCAATATGATGTCTTGTTAATTGGTTACTTTCGGTTGAAAGCTAGTTATTATGATTCTTCATGTTCAGTTCTGTTGAGAGTATTCAGTTTTCGTTGGTAATCTAATGACTAGTTTGTGATTCTTCTAGTAGTCTGTATGAGCTCATTCAACTTTTCATTTGCCATCTTGATCTCTGTAGTCAACCTCTGTTTGACTGGAAGTTTAATCTGTTTTAGATTATGCTTGAGATCGTTTGACAGTTAAGCAAAGTATTGTTTAGAGCTCATAGTTTGAATTTATATTATCATATTCATTTAATGAAGAGTATAGACAATAGGATTGAGATGGCAAAGACTTGTTCTTTAGCTACTCTCCTTCTGAGAGCACATAATATCATGAATCAATATGTTGGAATAGTGTCTGCGTAATTTGTTAATCTCTAGACCTTTTATTGGTGAGCATTTCCTTCGTCGATCATTTTACTTGATTCTAGTTCTATGTCTTCATTCAAGGCTAGTCTTCACGTACATGAAGCATTAAACCTTTGCTTAGCATTTTCTTCGTCGATCTCGACACACTTGAGTGTACCTTTGCTTCGTGCCAATCCTCCACGGCACAAAGCAAATGGTACACTCGAAAGGTGTCGAGCTTCGATGAAGTAGGCTCGAGCAAAGATTTGTATCACTAGTTTCTATCTATACAAAGATCATAAGAGAGGCTTGGTGGATTAAGGAGTGTTAGAATAGAAGTCGGTGGATTAAGGAGTGTTAGGAATGTTAGTAGTCTGTATGAGCTCATTCAACTTTTCATTTGCCATCTTGATCTCTATAGTCAACCTCTGTACTTCTTCCTGAGATTAATTGTTTCATATTTATGCTGGAATTATTTATGATTATTTGCTATGTCTATTTTACTTGATTCTATTTTGTTTCTATGTCTTCATTAAAGGCTAGTCTTCTGCACATGATGCATTAAACCTTTGCTTCGTTGATTAAGGAGTGTTAGGAGTGTTAGAATAGGAGCGAGGAGGCGGCGAGCCCCACAGATTAAACCTTTGCTTAGCATTTCGCCCGTCGATCTGACACACTTGAGTGTACCTTTGTTTTATGCCACCCTCCACGGCATAAAACAAATGGCACACTCCAGTGTGTCAGGGTCGATGAAGAGTATAGACAATAAGATTGAGATGGCAAAGACTTGTTCTTTAGCTACTCTCCTTCTGAGAGCACATAATAGGAGCAGGGAGGCGGCGAGCCCTACAGGATTAAACCTTTGCTTAGCATTTCCTTCATCGATCCTGACACACTTGAGTGTACCTTTACTTCTTGCCAATCCTCCAAGGCAAGAAGCATATGGTACACTCCAGTGTGTCAGGGTCGATGAAGAGTATAGACAATAGGATTGAGGTGGCAAAGACTTGTTCTTTAGCTACTCTCCTTCTGAGAGCACATAATAGGAGCAGGAGGCGGCGAGCCCTGAGGATTAAACCTTTGCTTAGCATTTCCTTCATCGATCCTGACACACTTGAGTGTACCTTTGTTTCATGCCAGTCCTCCACGGCATGAAACAAATGGCACACTCCAGTGTGTCGGCCTCGATGAAGTAGGCTTCCTTAGAGAATCTAGTGGATTAAGGAATGTTAGTACTCTGTATGAGCTCATTCAACTTTTCATTTGCCATCTTGATCTCTATAGTCAACCTCTGTACTTCTTCCTAAGATTAATTGTTTCATATTTATGCTGGAATTATTTATGATTATTTGCTAATATTGCACATGTTGAGCATATTATTAAGTTTCAATGTATATGTTAATTTGGGACACTTGCAATCCATTTTATTGCATATGTAACTTATATAGATAGCAAGTGTTTAGATGGCAGAGACATCGTCTTCGCCAAATCACCGACGCCGAGATGGAAGAGGCGCCGACGAGGCCAAATCACCGTCGGCGATAATGACACGGCGAGATGGCAGAGGACAATCGAAAATGCCTACGGCCGATCGGTCATCACGGAGGTCGATGACTTTGGGGTCCCTCTGAGTCCCAAGAGATCGTGGCGAGATTCCGGACCATCTGCGGGATACTTGCAAGGAACGGGTCCTCATCACCACACCAACGTGGAAGGACTCGACGAAAGAAGCGAAGGCGCCATTGTGGATGTAACTTTCAGAGAAGTTCACTATTCTAGAAGCACATGTGGCACGCGGCGACGGACGGCGATGCTCACGATGGGTAAATCGTGGAGGACCTTCAAGAGCATTCTTGTCACGGCACGTGAACACGGGTCAAACGCCTTCAAGCAAAGACAAATTCTTGACGCGGAAGCATGGGACACCTTTGTGGCTATGAAAACGACGGCGAATTTAAGGAGCAAAGTGCGGCGCACAAAGCTCTCGGACACGAAACACTCACCAAGACAGACTCGGCACCGCTGGGTATGCGGGTAAATCTGAGGAATGGGCGGCGGAGAAGGAGAACCCGTTTCGATGTCACAGACCGCGTTCCCTAAGCCGGTTAAGCGAGGGCACAAGTCTCGTCTTGGGCAAGATCTCCTTCACAAACCCGCGGACCGAGAAGTGTCCCAACGTGTGGTAAATATGTCGAACTACTAAGTTGTTAATAAGTCCATCACTTCATAGTGCCTATAATAACATGATGACCTCTTGCGGCGTGACTTGATGCCCAAGCTTCCCAAGGCTCCTTCCATGCGAGCGAGGAGAATGATATACTATCTACGGCCTTGGGAAACAAGGAGCACCAGTGTCGCACGCGAGGCTTTGGGGTTAACGTGCCTTGGAGTCATGGATTCGCGGGGCGACTCATCGCACGATAGGACTAGGAAGAGATCCAAGGCGAGCACGACAACCAGTTGGTACAGATGATTACTAACCAATTTCAAGTAGAGATGGCAAGATTGCGAGTCAAATGGATATACTCATGAGCGGTGATGCAAGCCGCCCGCTAATTCGGGAGGCGGTCCTCCTCGACGTCGGAGTAGCGTCGGCGTCCGCAAGATAATTGTGAACATGGCGACATCCGATTACCGATAGAGCGACATCAAGGTAACGTACATCTATGGATCGCACCAAAGATAGACCTATAGGACGCCTTAGCTAATTGTGTATCATTTTGTAGGAGCCGACGCCTGTAAGCTCCAAGTGAGGATGGATGGGTCCTTTGTATTGAGGTCAGCGAGGGATGGTGTATCCATATGAGGAAGGCGGTCAAGAAGACGGTGCCAGGTGGCGCCGCAGTTACGCCAGGTCCGTGGATATGGTACATGTCAATTTCGAGCCGTCCGCCAAGATTTGCCCGAACGAAGAGATCACAACACTAGGGATGCCGTCCTCTCTTTTATCCAATGGCCCAAGAAGGACATCGCCTACGACCCAGCCGGTTGCCGATCCGACACGACCATTCCTCTCCAACGGACCCTCGATGACTCCACCTCATGTTTAGCCTCATAAGGCCACCTCTTGATTCCCGTGGAGAAGACGCGAAGGAACAGACAAAAGCGTGCCGCCAGATCCGTTCTGAGTCATCTCACAAGAAGACGCTGCCAATCGCTAAGGCCAAATCGAAATCCACAAACGTTAAGGCGCCTCCCAAGTCCGGGAAGTCCGCGATACCCGGGAACTACATCATCGGAAAACCATTGTGCTCCGATGCAGTATTAATGCACGCTGGATATGCTTGTCAGGCTTTGCATGCCTGGTACTTGGCGAAGACCCAAAAGAAGGGGTGCGATACTGGAATCACCGTCAGATACGAGGATAAGCATTTCTTCAACGGGACGAGGTACTTCGTCGTGGGCTTCAATGACTTATTTCAACTATTCAACCTCGTTGGCCTCGACGTCTCGCTTCTACGATGTTGGACACTGTAAGTGCGTACAATCAAGTTCTACATTCATGTAATACCAATAAATATCACAACTCATTGCTTATGTATAGATACATGCTGAAAAATGTCCGGGAATGGAAAGAACCAGTGGGTTTCCTCGACCCACATGTGGTATCGTTGCAAACCATCCAACAAGACTCCTCCTTCGTCGAGAAATACATAACGAGGTCATTGCTTCGTCAGACGAACATGAAGTACATAGTGGTGCCCTACAACCAGGGGTAAGTGTCACTACTTGCTATACAAATTTCATTTGTACTTTATACGCAGCACGAACTTAGGTTTAATGACTATAGCGACATACATGAGTAGGTACCACTGGATCCTTTTAGTTATTATACCCAAGAGGAACCATGTGATATACCTTGATTCCCTAAACCGCAACAAGCACGACTTGACAAAGACTCTAAGAGGAATACTCGAGAGGTATGCTCATTTCCTCCTTACATAACTCTATTGTAGTCTTCATTCGTTTGAAATGGCCGAGGATAACCTTTTCGAATCATGTAGGTCGTTCATCAATTATGTTGCCAACAAAGGAATATACAATGGAAAGAGCGCCCAACTAACACACAGGATGGATTTTCCGGTACGCGCTACAACACTATAATCCTATATCATACTTCATAATAACGCGTCTCGAACTGACTATACCTATATATGTAATTCTATTTTTTGCAGTGCCGCCAGCAAAAAGATGATGAGTTATGTGCAATCTACGTCTGCTATCATATGCAGCTAATCCTTACAGCTAGGAAGAAGGATCCTGAGGTTTGTCAATCTCGAAATAATTATTTCCTAATTATAAATTTAAATATATATATCTTACCACTTTACTCTTGCTAGTGGCAGGCCTTGAATTTACAATGTGATTCACTCGTTGCGGAAGAGATCAAGGACATTCGAGGAAGCTCTGCGCCTTTATCAACACGAAATCATTAACGACAGCGGAGAGTTTCACTCGCCGCCAACCCGAGCATCACCCCACTAAAACCTCTCAACGCAAACAATTGTAATCTAGTTGTAACTATAGCGACAATACTTGAACAAATGCGGATCTTTTGTAATTTATTTTGAGTAATGATCACTTTGAGTTGTCATGGCTCCTTGAATCTGTTTTTGTGAATGCTTGAATCATTTACGTGAATGCTTGTTTTCAGAGGGCATGGCTAGCAATTCCCGAGGCTAGCCAGAAAACACCAAATTATGGGCGAAGTGCGAGCTATCACAGACGGTTTTACGTTAAAACCGCTCAGCGAAGTCAAGTATCACGAGCGGTTTGAGCGAAAACGTGCTCGTGATAGGAGAATATCATAGACGGTTCTACAAAAAGCCGCTCGTGATATTCGAAAATCACTGAGCGGTTTTATTTAGAACCGCTCGTGATATTCTCCTATCACGAGCGGTTTTACGCTCGAACCGCTCGTGATATTTGACTTCACTGACGGTTTTTAATAAAACCGCTCGTGATATTTCGTATGACGATCGTTTTGTACCGCTCGTGATAATATCCTGTTATCACGCACCAACAAACATAGACGGTTCGGAAACCGCTCTGTGATGACGGTTCCGAACCGTCTGTGATGTCGGTTCCTGTAGTAGTGTGCGCGATGACATCCATAGCACTCTCTGTCATCCGCACGCAGTTGCGCTCTATCTCAAGAAGAACCTCGGCCATGGTCGGAGGAGGAGGAAGCTCCTCGTCCGGACCATTTACTGCCTTGGCCGCTACTGATCTGACCCGCCATCCTGTTGAGAGGGGAAAGGGGTTAGCAACTAATACCCGAGAAACAAAGCCGGAAGAAGCGAAAAAGCTAACGACTAGGGGAATGGAATATCACCCCAATCGAAGGCCAAAACAGCAAGTAAAGGAACTTTAAAACTTCCAAAAAGACCCTAAAAACAGCAAGGAAACTTTAGGAAATAAGCTCAACTTCTCTATGCAATCATCCCGTATTGAATGAACGAGTAATTGGTTGAGAAGATAAAATTTCAGCAAGCTATTTTAGCTCTAATACTACTACAAAGCCAGGTTAAACCAGCGAATTAAGTGTTAGATACTTAGCTAACTAGTATCACATCTTACCCTTTTATTCCCACAAGTTTTAGTTGAATTAACTGTAATACCCTGAATTTCAAATAGAGAGAATATATTATTCGGAAGAGAAATTTTATTCAAATTTGAATACTCTAAAGTTTAGAGAGAGAATTAATCTAAAATTTCAGTTTGTCTGTGGGGGAACTGGACCTTGGGCTGCCATCCCAACGCAGCCCATCAAGGTGGGCCGGCCCATTAGTGGGCAAAAGGGGGGCCTAACCCTAGCACCCCCCACTTCTCCCTCTCCCTCCACCTTGTGGCCGCCACCCCATCCTCTCCCCTCTCCTCTTCACCGCGCCTCCCCCTGCTGGTGCAGCACCTCCACCTCCTTTGATGCCGCCCTTAGCCCTGGTGCTGTTTCCCCTTCGCCTGGAGCCGCCCCTTGGTGCCGTTTCCCCATTGCCGGTATCTCGCGAAGAATTGTTGGGATCTCCGCGGGATTTCTGATCAAGAAGGCGGGGAACATCTTCGCGGATCAATCTTGTCTTCCTGGGTGTTCCAAGGGTAACGATTCCCGGTTGTCGTTGTTTGATTAATCGTAGAAGAGGAATCGAGTAGATTTGATTGGATCAAAGTCGTTCTGCAGTAAAACTGAATCTGTCCAGTATGTTGCGCGTGGGTTTTCGTATTTTTAGAGGCCGAATTAGGATTTGTGTTCTCTTAGAAAGTTGTAGATTATCTCGTCATGTTTCTCTGGCCGTTGAGTTCACTCAATTCCGTTAACCGAGTCAAAAGTTATGGTTTAATTAGTGTCTACAGTCCAGATCGTAGATTATTTTCCAGCAGTCTTCTTGCGTGGACGTTTTCGGATCCTTAGAGGCCGATCCAGAGGTTTTGGTCTCCTTGAGATGTCTAGGCCTCGTCCTGAAGTTTCTGTGGCCGCCAAGAACACGTATTTCCGACTGTTGTAGCAAAAGTTATGCTATTTTCTTTGCTGCTGCCCTTGTCGTTGAGACAGAGTATGACCGTCAGGTTCAACTGATGGGAAGTATTTTATTTTGGCCGATTTGGTCTTTTCTGTCAACTTGAGAAAGTTAGATTTATTAGTTTAGAATCCACAGAAATTGGATTCAATTCATTCCGAGTTCCAGATCTTTAATTATGATTTTTTTTACCGTGCTGCTGTCCAGTTTGGGATTTCGACAGCTTTGTCGGTGTTTCAGATTAGACTTAGTAGTTAAGTCTTGGGACAATAGAAAGCGTTGTAGAACGTTATTTAGTAGTGACGTGTTCGTACTATTCTTATTCATGTTACTTGCTTGTTTAGGCGGTGGAGCCGCAGGTTTAGGAGTTTCATCCTTGCCGGCTAATACGTCGCATCTCTGAAGGCAAGTGCAATGTTTATTATATGGCTTGTGTGGTATGAATGTTTTGATGTCTACCTGTGCTTTAATATGATGGAAGAAATGCTGATTATTCTATGATCGTTCTTATGTATTGAAATGTTACTAGATGTTGATGTTATCTATGCAGTAGAGCATATCATGCATACATTGTAGTAACCGTCCACGGGAGTGGACGAGTTTGACCCATCCTTTCCAGGATGGGTATGTAAGTCCCATCAATTCCAGTATGGGCAATGTTGGACACCCGTATGATACGTTCTTCATACGGGAATTGGATCCCCGCATTTTTGTTAAGATGCGGGCACGAGTGATCACCGACGGGTGTTTCACTGGCTATACCGGTATATGCAGTTGAGTCGTCCATTGTGAATCTTCATTCATTTCATACATTCATCTCTATTCATTGTTGTTATGTTCAGCACCTTTGAGGAGGTTGGCTTGTTACTGTTCTTACTTGTCCGTTCTTCCATTGTATTTGCTGAGTCTTGGACTCACGCTTGTTGTTGTTTATATTTTTTTTAGGTGATCGTTGATGCTAGCTCTATTGGGAGGGAGTAGACACACACTAATCAAGAGATTCACTTTATTCAAGTTTAGCAATTTGATATTGTTTCTACCTTTTACGCTTCATGGATGAACTGTAATAAATAAGTCTTGTTGAGAAGGAAGGATACCTTCTCCGCAACTATTGTTGTTTCATTCTGTTTAATGATGAACCGTAATAAATAAACCTTAAATGGAGAAGGAAGGATACCTTCTCCATATTTCTTTGGTATGTTTAATTGGAGAAGGAAGGATACCTTCTCCATATTTTAGATTGTTTATTTGTGCCTAGATGTCTTTATTTCTATTCTTCCGCATTATGGGTGTATGTTAGTGTAATTAGGTGACATCTTGGCTTTCAAATAGCCAGGGTCTTACATTAACCTCTCATTTTCTATCCTATTTAGAACCTTGAGCTTGCTGCCCTAAAATGCTTGCTTGCTGTCCTAAAATTCCAGATTTGTATTCCAGCTCCAAATACTTCCAATCTTCACCAAAAGACAGCCAAGACTTCAAATTTAGAACTCTCATAAGTTCCCCAACACCCAAATAAATGACAACAACTATCTTTGAAGGAAGGAGAGGTAAACAAATTTTTTTAAAAAAAAAACTCAAATTAGAGTAAGGTGAGATAAGAAAGGTGAGATAGGTAAGGAGCAAAAGTAGAGACTCTACTTAAACTTTCATAATTCATTTGACATTTTGAAGATAAGTTTTTCAAAATATCCTAAAGACGACCAAGCTAGGGTTTCTATGGTCAGTATGGCTTTGATACCAACTTTGTGAGGACCCCGGTTTATTAGGCTTGTAATACTTAGTCATCCATTGACCCTAGTATCACAAACATAATAATCCGTGTCTTCGAGATATATATACTTCCCAGAATGCAGTATACACACCCCTTTACAAAATCATGCATCAATTCCATTCAAGACATAGAACTAAAACACGACTAGAATAAAAGACATACAATATATAGAGTTATTACAAAAAGGGCCGACCGGCCAAATACAACCAATAAAAGATAACACAGCGGAAGCAACATGCCATAAGATGGCGATAACAAAAGAGAGCCACGTGGTTTGCATTTAGCCCACAAGGCAACCAACCAAGACGCCTAGCTCGATTCCCAACAGTAGCACATCTCACAAAAGTAAAGCCCTTTGGGCTCTACCTCCTCTGCAACAAGGTTATTAAGCAAAGCAAATGAGTACAAAAATGTACTCGCAAGACTGACGTGTAGTATAACAGAACTATAAATAGCTACATGCAAGCTTTATTTAAGTGGATGAGGCTTTGGACTCATTTTAGCATAAAGCAAGTTTTCATTTGCAATAATGTAGTAGATTGAAAGCAATTTGACAAAGCATTTTTAATTGTTGAAGAACAACGATACAACAATAATAACAACAAGAACAACCTGGAAGTGACTCACCCAAGTCACCACAACAATAGCATGAATTACCCAATTCATACCACCCATCAAGTTTTAATTAAGTGTTTAGTCTAGTTCTTGCACGACCTTACCAAGCATGTCCATAACCTAGGACGAGGCTATTCGAATAGTTTTAACCCTGCAGGGGTGTACCAATGTACCCACACGCCAGACCGTCTTTTCGCCACATGATTTAGCACACTTCCTTTGGTATGCCGGCACGGCTAAGTCCTACGAGACATTTCCAATGGATGATGCTAATTAAGAGCCGCAACCCACGGGGATAAGGACACACTAGGCAGCCTAACCGGTCTGCTAATGCTCCCTTCCCTACACCACACACACACATTTTATTTTTAGCGCACCCACCGACCAGCTCATAATTAACACCTCCCAAAGTACTTAGTCAAGAGAGGTCCCATATCCCCCTTTTGTGGTTAGCAAGCAAAAGCGCTTGGCTTAGTGACACAAGTAACTCGGTCCTTGGGGACTTAGGCACCATTCCGTTCACACCTAACAAATCACACCAACATCCATTGTACCCAAGTCAATAACAATTTTGTTTTCATTTTTGTTTATTTACAAAGTAACAAGCACAAGATGGACATAATGGAATAATAGTTTTTGTGTGATCAAGGTCATCGACATAATGTCGACAACCGCCCATTTCTACCGTTATCTAAGCATTATCGACGTAACTACTAAGCGATAAGAGTCCATCCATCGAACTCTAAATCGTAGCAAGATAATCCTAAGCTTAGTAGTAGAGAATGAACATTTACCTACAGAATATGCATCTATAGGATCACTAGCGATATTTCAACACAAAGTAGCATCCATACATACAAGTGAAACAAAGTATTAAACTTTAAAGTAATGGGACAATAATGGGATATGATCAAACTGCTTGCCTTGCTGGTTTTGCTCAATATATTGCCGAGGATCACTCACGGGTTCGAAGCACTCGTCGGTACCTAACGAAAAAGCGAAAAGAAACGATAAGAACGACGAAAACCACAAAGACAGCACAGGAAACAAACTCCAAATGCTCTGAAATTTCTACAGCAGCAAGAGGATGATTTTTAGGGAATTTAACAACAAGAACCAATTGATTTGCATTCTCAATGCAAAAGATATGAGCAAAACAATTCTGCTCAGCCCTAAAAATACAAACTGGCACTATTCACTAATTTAATTATTTGGCAACATTTTCTGGAAAGGTGGTGCAACTGAGATTTTTACAGTAAAACAATCACCTCATGAGATGAATAACACAATTGAGTTCACCTCATTTGGAGCTATTATGCATGTTTTATGATTTTTCAAAGATATGAAAATGAGCACAACTAAATTGCACCCACAATTCTTTGGAAAACAGTGATATGCCTAAATCCTATTCTAACATTTAGTGCATTAACAGAGGAAGCCAACAAAGTTGGATTCACTCAAAAATAATCTACAGAGATTTACTTATGCATTTTACAAGTTAATTTGAATTTTTAATGTAACATTTAAAGTTAATTTTGAAACCTATTTGCAAATCCATGTTCTGGAGCTGAACTGAGCTCATAACCATTTTTAGATTAGAGTTCAATCCAAACCAGAGCTACAGAAATTTGAATCACCTCATTTGGATTTAAAATGAATTAGTTATGCATTTTTGAAGTTCATACCCTTTTTCAGTTTGCAAAAAGGAGCTCTCTGGATATTCTAAAAATTAGTAAGACAGGGGAGGACATGAGCCATAGATCTTGAATCTAACGGCTCAAGACCTCCCAGAGAACATCGCACACGCGCGCTCGCGAAGGTCCAGAGGTCATGGGCCGTTGATCTTGAATCCAACGGTCCATGTCCTCCCAGCCACGCGCACGCGCGAGCGAGATGGGGAGGTCATGGCCGCTGATGCTGCATCCAACGGGCCACAACAACAGAGGGAGAACCAGAACGGTCCAGATCTAGCGAGGGAGGTCCTCAATGGTAGAGATGCCCTCGAGGAGGTCCTACGCGGAGGTCTTAACGTCACAGACCTCCAGGGGAGGTCCGGGCGGCTAAGATGCGAAGGGGAGGTCTGGGCGTTCAAGATCACCTCGGAGGAGGTCTTGGGCGGCTCGAGATCCGAACCAGCTGGCCTTCGCGACGCGTCTGCGCGTGTGGGCAAGGAGTTAAGGCGCGCGGGACACAAGGAGGTCCAGGCGTGAGGTCTTAAATGCGCGAAAAGAGGCAGGATTAAAGGCGGTTAAGGCAAAACCAATGATTACTACAGTTAAGCAATGATTGGCGCATTTAAGGGGGAGGATCTTTGTCTTAACAGGACGCGCTGGACGTCCCGTTCCGACAAGAACCTCAACGCAAAGATGGGGTCACTGCCGGCGATGCAGACCTCGCCGGCGACAACCAAGGGTACCCACGTGTGCACAATAGTGTTGCGCACAAAATGGGCTCACTCTCGATGGCAGCAACGGCCTTGAACGTCGGCGAGCCGGAGATGAGCACGAGTTGACCTCTACGGCCAACATGACAAGCAGCAAAATTTGAGCTCCGCAGCGACATACAAGCATGGTGCCCAACCTAAGGATTACCAGGGAAATTACCTGGAGGTCCAGAGGGTGCTGAGGAGGTCGTGGAAGAGGAAGGACCGGCGCTGGGGAAGAAAGGTGCTCCATGGCCAATGCCCCAACTCCAAGATCCACTTCGGCCACCTCTGAAAATGTCCCAACCAAATTAAGTTAGGGTTAACTCCAGGAGGTTTGGGGAGCACAAAGTGAGCA
Source organism: Phyllostachys edulis (assembly GCA_036346405.1). Lineage (NCBI taxonomy): Eukaryota > Viridiplantae > Streptophyta > Magnoliopsida > Poales > Poaceae > Phyllostachys > Phyllostachys edulis. Next base: position 21,034,843 of record CM070559.1, read on the forward strand.
AGAGGTTGAAGAGGGAGCCACTGGAACTCTTGTGCCACTGAGGAGCTCCAAGTTCTTCAATGACGATTTAGGGAAGAAACTTGGCCAAGCACAGAGGCAAGGCAGAGCTCGAAGGTGTGTAAAAGAAGCCAAGGGCCACAGTGGGGAGGTTTTATAGCTAGGGCAAAAGAGGTCATGGACCACGGGTTAAGCTCATGGTGAGCTTAACCCATGCGCGGTCCATGGCTTGGACAGGACAAAGGAGGGGATGGGGGTAGGTCAGAACCAGACCTAGGGCATGGCCTAGGGGGCGAAAAGGGGCTGACACGCATTTTAATGCGCCTGCACAGAGCCGTTGGGACATGATCGGCTCTGACTTTCTCCACCGCCATAGCTCTTGCACGCGAGCCCAAGCTAGGAGAAGAATAGGACCTCAAATCCACCGTTGGATAAAGAGGATGGGGAGGTCCTGGCCCTCGGATGTGTTTTTGAACCGGTACGCTTTTAAATGACTGAGAGGAGGTCACAGCCGCACGATTAGAACTGGGGAGGTTGTGACCCTCCGATTTTCATCGCGCGGATGCGCAAAGGATAAAGGGACAGGAGGTCCAAGGCGTTGGATCTAAATCCAACGGTGCAGACCTCCTGGGAGGACTTAACCGCGCACGATTGTGAGAAGTGAGGGGGAGGTCATGGCCTTTGGATTTAAACCCAAGGGCACACAACCAAAGGGGAGGTCCTAAACGCTACGCAACGCGCAGAGGAGGTCAGGACCTTTGGATCTTAATCCGATGGTGCTGATCAAATTAGGGAGGTCCTGAGCCTTGCGCGTAGCGCAAAGGAGGTCCTGGCCTTTAGATTTAGATCTAAGGGCTCACAGGAGTGGTCCGAACGGCCCACTCAACAGAGACCACACGATCTAAATCTAATGGCTAAGAAAGGATGGTCCGAACGGCCCACAGATCTCGCGCGTTGAAACGAGATCCAAAGGCAAGGAGAGGACAAGGGAGGTCATGGCCGTGAGATTTACATCTAACGGCTACGACCTCGCGGGGGTGGGGAGGTCTGATACGCACAACGCACTGGGAGGTCGTGGCCGTAGATTTTAAATCTAACGGCGCACAACACAAGATGGGAGAGGTCTGGTGCGCTTGATTTTGAGGGGAGGTTGTGGGCTATTGGATCTGATCCTATGGCTACGACCTCAACAAGGTGGGAGGTCTGAGAGGTTTAACAACGAGGGGAGGTCATGGCCATAGATTCTTGATCCAACGGCTATGACCTGATGAGGTGGGGAGGTCCTTGCGGTGTTGACCGCGGTGGAGGTCGTGGCGGTTGGATATGAATCCAACGGTTATGACCTCGTCAGAGTGGGAAGGAGGTCTGTTGAGCTGAGTAAGAGGTTGGGTTTGACCAGCTTTGCAAAGCGGCTCAAGCCCAAGTCAAACCAGTTCAATAAAATTTGAAAAACAAGCTAAGACTTTGAGGATTTATTTGAGATGGCAAATGAACTCCAAAATTCATGAAATTTTAACTGGAGCTTGCTGACATTAGGATTAACCTTACATAAGATTTCCAGAGGTTTTTATGCAATGCATTTTTCTCAGGAAATTCATAAAGGCTGTTCAAGGGTTTGTTTAACCTCCAAAAATTATCAAGCAAGTTTTATAACTCATGATATTTTTCAGAGGGGTCCCACAGCAACTCAAGGACCAAGGAAAATTATTTCCAAGGGGTTAGGCACAAGGTTGGAGACAAGTTGAATAAGGGTTGGACTTTAGTCCACAGGAGGTTTAGGTTTTTGAACTCCACAACTTTTGATAAGAATTTTAGAGGAGTTCAAGAGTTTCAAGATGTGAGAAAAAGTTTTTATTTCTACACATTTTCTTACATTTGAAACACACACCTGTTTATACAGTTGGGATGTTACACCTTTGGCCACTTTCGTCTCCATCTCCCACCCGAGAAACCCTAACAATACAACAGGAGGCCATGAGGGGGAAGAAGCCGCTCAAAGAGCTCAAGCTCATTGTGATTTGTTAGGTTAGTTATGACTTGTGATGAAGATAGGATTGCGTTTTGGTGTGCTCGCTACCCAATCCGTGAGTTGCTGGAATAGATAATAGCTTAGATTTACTTAGTATTCAAGTGATCTCGTGGTTGCTTTCATATTGGTAAGACCAACTTACATGACGTTGACAATAAAAGTATCGTTTCCATTTCCTTTAGTAGTTGTGCTATTATAGATATTTAGTGGTTTGCTTGCACGCTCAAATGAATCACCGTGTCTCTTTTTCTTCCTTAGTTTGCGCATTTGAAGGTTGACAACTTCCTTTACAAGTCTTCCCTTATCTAATATGTGAGTGATCTATCCAATAGCTCCTATTGTCGTCGTAACTCAACAAGTTTTAGTGCTTATCCATTTATTGTTCTTGCATACCCATATTGACCAATGGATGGGTGTCTCTGCCACAGAGGTTGATGTTCATGTCGACCAGGCACCAAAGCCCAGGCCAAATAATCCTCTTGATCTATTGCCACCAAGCAAGATGAAACTTGACGAGTGGAAAGGTCTATACTCAAACACAAAGACCAACTTACATGACGTTGACATTAAAGGTATCGTTTCCATTTCCTTTAGTAGTTATGCTATTATATATATTTAGTGGTTTGCTTGCAAGCTTTTATCTATGATGTTTGTTAACTGTTTAGAATTATGGATTTTGTAATTGTCAGACCCGGATTCCGAGAATCCAAATCCTCTATGAAAACACTTTGCTATTCCCTGGATCAGTAGATAGAACTCACAGGCACATTGCTGAATCAATCATACAAGTTGTGAACTAACACAAATATATTATAAACAGAGTGACATAGACCCCATCGGGTCGAGTTTTACAAAAGGGGCCAAACAAGGCTAACTTGATTACATTACATGAAGATAATGAAATCTACAGCGGAAGAAAAAGGGGAGGTAGGGCTCATCTCACCACAAGCAAGCGACTGGGGTGACCTGTGTACGACGGATATTAACCAAGAACTGGATAATATCGGTTGTACGCAAGTACCAACGAGTCTACTTAGACTGGGGCGAGACCTAAACTACAGAACTATACTACTCCTCATCATTTCCTGGTCCATCAGCTTCTGGTCCTTCGTAGAAAGCGTAGTCTCCTTCATCTTCATTGTTTGAAGGGTTTGGGGAGAGGAGCAAGAATGAGCACAACTTCCGTGCTCGCGAGCCAACACACAATGCAATAATATAAATATGCAAGGTTAAACAAGGATGGCTCGGTTCTTTCATTTGCTAAAGCAATCTTTTCAATTATCATAATTACAAATTCCTAACACTTAGCATTTTAACAAATTGCATTTTATTAAAGAGAGTAATTGTGCAATAATTATTTCAGTAGAGATTCCCTCCGGCGAAAACTCTACCTTATGCATCTTTTCGATTGGAGCTACCTCCAATTACTACCACCGTTGAGCTCGAAGACTCAGGTAAAATCCAACACAGGGCTAGGTGAGCCCTTCCACATTTTCATACCACCTACAAAGTTTAAAAATAGAACTATCTCAAGTTAAGATTCCTATGTCCGCCTTTGACCGTAGGCACGGCTGTTTAAATAGTTTTAGACTCTACAGAGGTTGTACACTGTACCCACAAGAGATAGTCATACTTGTTACCCTACATGATTCCTTAGTCATGTAGTTGAGCGACCGTCATAGTAACCTTTCAAACTACCTTGCCCTTTCCGTCATCTCACCCATATGGGGTTACGCCCATACGTTGCGCGGGATCGTTGTACCGTAGCATTGGTCGTAGATTTAGACTACCCACAACTACTGGCAACCTCACCCATTCAAGCTGGATATACCACAAGCTTGCGCATTTTCCCTATCTCCACCGTGTGAGACACATTCAGAGTTTAATAATTTTACTAAGCCAAGTTGCACTTTGCAGACTTGTGGTTGCACTTGTTTAACACGGGAGGTCGTGACAAGATTAAGTCCTTAATCCATCCGGGCGGTTCTTTTCACATTTCCAATCACTCTCGTGCTCCTTGAGCACCCACCACCTTTCCATCCGCCCAGATGTGGTATTAGCAATTATTAGGGTTTTGAGGAGTAAAACTAAATTATTCCATTCCTTTCAGTCAATGGACCACCAATGATTGCCCAATCATTTCATGTTTGAAGAATGATGTTTGGGATATTTAATGCCACGATACTTAAGCAAGACTAGCATGTCGCTTAAGTACAACCTATACCTAGTATTACCATATATTTACTAAGGTGATAAGGAATAATGGATTCAATAACAATGGATGTCATATTAAATAATTAATCAACAAATGGGTGTTTAACTACCTTAAGCTTTAACATACATTTGATTAAATAATTAAAGCATGCAATTTTGGTTAATTTAAATGAATATAATTTGCATAAAATGTAGGATCAATATGATCAAAGCATTGACTCACCTTGGTTAAAGGCAAAGGGATCTTGATACTCTTAGGCTTGATCAACTTGGGGATCTCTGGTGTCTTCAAATCCTAATCGGGCGAAAATACCGGAAAAAGGCACAACGGCAAAGAGAGCAAATAAATACACAAGAATACACAAATGAACTCCAAATTGAACAAGACCAATGCCATTAGCAAGATCTTGAATTAACAAAATTTTAGGAATTTATTTCGTAATTTTTGGAGTTAAAACGGAGGAGAGCTGAATTAACAAAGATTAAATGAATTGAAAAAGAGAGAGAGAGAAGGGCTGGTGCGTAGCATAGTGCCGTGTGGCAGGTTCATGCGCACAGGGGCGCTGGTCCATGGCACAGTGGCGTGGAGGTGGCCCACCGCCGTGAGAGCAAGGGAGGGTGGCGGAGTTCTCAGTCGCTGGGACCCACGGGTCAATGAGAGGGGGGGGGGGTTAGGACACAATTAACTGGCTAATGATTAATTAGGGTTTTAAACACTATATTAAGGCTAATGATGGGGGCACTGTGCTCGGTCCGAACAGCACACGCGACGGGGCGGCGCAAGGCGCTGGCGCGGCGCGTCTTGACTCGGCGTGTATTGGGGCTAGGGCGCAATGGCGACTTGAGCACGGGGACGGGGAGTTGGCGAGGAGGCGGTGCTGGTGATGGGGTGGCGGTGCCGGAAGGGTGGACGTCGCTGGCGGGGGGTGGTGCTAAGCGGTGGCGGCGGCTCGGTGATGGTAGAGAAGGCGGTCTGGTGGCGGCTTGAGCTGGGGAGGGTGAGCACCAGGTGGCACTCGCTGAGGCAAAGCCAACGGGCTTGACGGGGAGGCCGGAGAGTGGCTGTAGGCAGCGGCGCATGGTGAGGAAGGCAGTGGCTAGAGGCGGGGTAGAAAGGCGATTGCGGCGGCGACAGTGGCGAATCTTCGAAGGGGTTTGAGGGGCAAGGACCCTGGTGGCCAGGGGATCACGGTGATGGGGTTGGCGGCACCGGGAGATGGCCGGAGTGGCGAGACGGCGGTGGAGGCTGTGGCAGCCGAAAATGGGAGTGCGGCGTTTTTGCTTGTGGCTTACCTGGGCTCCGAGGGGACGACGTGGGGAAATCAAGGAGGCACTAAGGGAGGATTTATCGGCCGCGGGGGTGAGGGAGGCCAACGGGAGGGAGGTTTAGTGCCGTTGGGGGCACACAGACCCGAGGGGGTGGCGTACGCGCTGCGCGTGGAGGCGACGGGGTGGTGGGTTGGTGAGGCGGCCAGGGTGATGGCGTCTTGGCGCGGCGCCACAGAGACGCGAGAGACACAGCAGCGTCAGCAGCTGCTCGGGGTGGCATGGAGTGGCGGCGGTGCTTGGCGTGCGACGGTAGCGACTCGTAGCCGAGGGGCGGGCGGGGGTGGCGTGCACGCCAAAGGGAGAAGCGGCGGTGCATGTAACAGCCCAAAATCCTTAAGTTGGATTAGTTAAGCATCTAATGTGCATTTAAGAAATTTTGGACCTTTTTAAAACTTTTTGCTGCAAAGCAAATAGGTTACAACCTGGTTTTTCAAAACCTAGAAATGAAATTTCTAAAACAAAATAAAAGTTGGGCAAGAATTTGAAAACTTAATTCAGAGTAGGGTATAAAACCCTATGTAGAAAATCCCTTGATTTTGAAGACTAGATCTGAAACCTAGTAATCCAATACTCCTTCTCCCATTCAAAAGTATAATTTGAATTTGAAGCAAGACTACAAAGGTTCCATGTGTGGGAATGCTATTTTGGGATTCAACTTTAGCACAGCGAAAACTCTAAGGCCCCTATAATGCCTGAGGTAATTTTAAAAGCATTCTTGTTTTCAAACTCGAAACTATACTTTATTTATCTCAGAATTTCAAACTGCCTTTTATTTTTGGAAATATGGTATACCCATAGCTGGGAATAATGTATTTGGATTTTATATGCTCTGTTATACTTGTTTAAATTTTTCTGGAATCTATTGGAGGTTATTTGATTCCCATTTAATTTGCTTGTTCAATTTTGAATTTGAATACTAAAACACAAACCTAATAGGGAAATAAAACAAATGGAATTGAAAATTGACAATTAAAAATCTAAACTCAGCATAATTGTTCTAAATATAATTTGAGGAATTAATTAAAGCACGCTTGCAATTTCCTCACATCAATTAATAAAATTACATGCAAGCTGAAACTTGAAAGATTTTCAGAGGAAAATGTAAGTCATGAAAAAAAAAGAGACTAGAAAAATAAAATATGGATCTGTTCTAGTTCAGGATCCTCCCTTAAACAGAATGTGAGTTTTGGAGCTAATCATCTATCTCTAAAAATCCCTGTTCCTTCGCCCCCGGTTTCGGACCAACCCCCGCCCCTGGTTTTCTTCCCCTCACCGCAGTGCGCACGTGGTTTCATTCTTTTGCCCCAGGCCAATCTTCCATAGGCCATTCCTTCTCAGATCCCATTGCTCCCAACCCATTCTTCCCTTCCCCTTTCTTATCCACTGAGAAACAAGAAGCCATGGGCTGGCTCCTTCACTCCAGATCCGGCGCCTCCCCCATGCCTTCACCCCCAGCTCGCCTCCACCACCCGGTCCGCCGCCGCCGCCGGTCCATGGTGCCGCCACCTCTCCTTCCCCAACCCGTCGGCCGCCCCCTGGTGCTTGCAGCGCCGGCCGCCTCCCAGCCCACCGCCCCACCCCAGATCCGTGTCGCCTCCCATGGCTCCTCCATGGCGCCGACCGCCACCTCCACCACTTGGCCGCCGCCTCCCCTGGCAGCCATGGCGCCGCCGCCGGATCCGTCCCGGCTGCTTCCCACCTCCACCAGCGCTGGCCCTCCATCGCCACCTCCACCGATCATGCCCACCGCCCTGCCCCTGCCCGGCTTGCTCCGCCGGATCCGTCGTCCTCGGCACGAGATCCGCCGCCGTCATCTCCTTGGCCCTAGCTGCCCGCTCCGTCTTCGTCGGCCGCTTTGCCTCAATCTGCGACTCGGCCTTCCTTGCGCCCGGCAGTCGCACGACACCACCATTGGCCTCCTCAAGCTACCTTTGGTTTCCCTCTTGTTGCCCTCTCGTGTTTGTGTAAATGCCTCAACACAAGTCTTTGTGTCTCTATAGGTGGAGTTGTATGCACTCAGCGAGATCATATGGTTGCATATGCACATTATTGCGAGCTTTGCGCCAGTGAAGCTTCGCCTCGGCCACCTGTCCCTTTCATCCGTGCTCAACCGCCACCGCCAACCTTCCTCGCCGATGGTCGAGCCACTTGGCTCGGTGTTTTATCGCTGCTGTTCATCTCGATGTCCAAATTGCTAGCTTCAGCTTCCTTCATCGCAATTTGTGCTCTCCATCGTGTGTTTGGTTTTGGATCAAATTGATTAGCATGTTAGTCTTTGAGACTAATACTTAAAGAGATCTTGATTCGATTAGCCCTTTTAGCTAATCGTGATGTGTTGATTTTGAGTTTACGTGTATAGTAACACCGTAATGTTGGCTTAGAGTTCAGCTTAGTGGATGAACTAATGACCAGACTAGTTTTTTTTAGAATGCTCGGTGTTGTCAATAAGCTAGTTGCATGGTTAAAGCAAAGAGAAAGAAATGTCTTCATTCATTTAGTCTTTGGTTAACTATTTAGTAATTGTCTAACAATAGCATCTAAGTCCGAAAATCCATAGGGAGGTGAAATTTCGAAAAACCAATTGAGAACAACCTTGAAGACCGATAGGGGCTAGAAGAATGGTTGAAATGTCGATGAGCCCTGTTTGCAAGACCACCTTTTGTCTCTGCTAGTTATCACTTTGATTGTCATCTAGGTCATCAGAGTGAATTAGCAAGTTGGAAGTTAGGTTTAAAGGAAGTTAGTCATAGCATTCTAGTTCGATGTATCTTGCTTCAGTAGGTGTATAATCGGTACTCTCTAAATTATCATATTTTAGAAGACTAATAGTCGGGCTTACTCTAGTAGTTAAGAGTTTAATCCATTTAATCTTTTGGCATTCATCGAGAAATAAGCATCACTAGGATCCTCATAATCAAACACTAAAATCTATGATTATATAGAAAATAAATAAGTTTGGAGAGAACAGAAGTAAAATTACGGACTAATGAAGATTTCTAGATTTCTAACCACATGGTGTTGAAGTCTAGTACTTAATAATAGTTGCCAATTCTTTGCGTTCTTAACAGCCAAATGAACTTAAAAACAAAGTTATCAACTCCTTTAGGATCACAATGTTTTTACAACAACTAATCCTAAGAGGGCAAGAATTAAAGTAGGGGGCAAGATAGGAAAACAGTACTCTAGTAGCAGTGAGTTAGAACCTTGTCCTATGCTAAAGTAAATGGATTAGAAAATATAATTGCTAGCCTTTAGCATCTAATCTTTAAGGATAAAAATGAATCTTGAGTCAAGAATTAAATTAAGGGTTAGCAAACAACAGTAACCCGTATGCTCTAGTCTTAATTTCAAAAGCCCACAACTAATTCAAATCAACTCCAAATCCAATTATTTTTGTTCTTAAATTTATCTGAAATCATTATCTTTCTTTTGTATTAATTTCTTAATTGTTGGAGACTTTTTGGCATTCTGGTGTTTATTCGCTATTTTTCGCTTTGGCAGCTTTTTATCGTTAGATGACGTTGATTGCAAGAGTGATCCTCTACAGCATATTGAGCATCTCTAGCAAGGCAAAGGCAAGCAGTTTGATCATATCCCATTATTGTCCCATTACTTTAAAGTTAATATTTTGTTTCACTTGTATGTATGCATGCTTTTGTGTCAAAGTAATTTTATCGTTAGAGGTAGCTATTCCTATTGCATTGTTGCCCTTAAATTGTTGTCCCCTGCCACAAACCATAGGTTAATAATATCGCTGGTGAATTAGAGCCCGGTGATTTAATTATGCTCTTTTATTGTCTTTACGGTGTCATGCTTAGCAATGCTTAGATAACGGTAGAAATGGGCGGTTGTCGACATTATGTCGATGACTTTGATCACACAAAACTATTATTCCATTATGTCCATCATGTATGCCTTGTTACTTTGTAAACAAATAAAAATAAAAACAAAACTGTTTGACTTGGGCACAATGGATGTTGGTGTGATTTGTTGGGTGTGAATGGAATGGTGCCTAAGTCCCTAAGGACCGAGTTACTTGGCTCACTAAGCCAAGTGCTTACGCGTGCTAACCACACGAGGGGGATATGGGACCTCTCTTGACTAAGTACTTTGGGAGGTGTTAATTATGAGCTGGTCGGTGGGTGTGTTAAAATAAAATGTGTGTGTGTAGTGTGGGGAGGAGCATTAGCGATCGGGCTAGGGTGTCTAATGTGTCCTTATCCCGTGGGAGGCGGCTCTTAATTAGCATCGTCCATTGGAAATGTCTCGTAGGACTTAGCCGTGCCAGCATACCAAAGGAAGTGTGCTTAATCATGTGGCAAAAAGGCAGTCTGGCGTGTGGGTACATTGGTACACCCCTGCAGGGTTAAAACTATTCGAATAGCCTTGTCCTAGGTTATGGACACGCTTGGTAAGGTCGTTCAAGAACTAGACTACAACACTTAATTAAAACTTGATGGGTTGGTATGAATGGATGTTCATGCTATTGTTGTGGTGGCTATTGGGTTAGTCTCTTCCAGGATTGTTGTTGTCATCTATCTATTGTTATTATGTTACTTGTCTCGTTGTTACTTGCAAATTAAAAATGAATTGCAAAACTGCTTTGAATCTATTTAAGTATTGCAAATGAAAACTTGCTTTATGCTAAAATAAGTTCCAAGCCTCATCCACTTAAATAAAGCTTACATATAGCTATCTATAGTTCTGTTATACTACACGTCAGTCTTGCGAGTACATTTTTGTACTCATTTGCTTTGCTTAATAACTTTGTTGCAGAGGAAGAAGGTGAGCCCCAAGGGCTTCACTCTTGTGAGATGTGCTTCGGGTTTGACGACTAGCTTGGCGGTCTGGTTAGTTGCCTTGTGGGTAAAGGCACACTAATTGGCTTTTGTTTATGGCCATCTTATGGCACTTTTGCTTCCGCTGTTTGTTTTAGTTTTGTATTGGTGGTTTGGCCTGTTGGCCTTTCCTTTTGTAATAAATCTCTATTATGTATGTCTTTTATTCTAGTTTGTGCTTCGTTTCTATGTTTGTATGGAATTGATGCATGATTTTGTAAAAGGGTGTGTATACAGCACTTCTGGGATGTATATATTTTCCCGAGGCACGGGATATTTGGTTTGTGATACTAGAGTCAAGTGGATGGCTAAGTATTACAAGTTAAATACCCCGGGGTCTCACAGTGCAGCGAGGGTGTTCGAGGCACAGGGGGAGGTGGCGTGCGCCAGAGGGAGCTATGCTGCCCACGGGAGGGAGAGAGGCAGGCTCGGCGCTGGTGGCTAGGAGGAAGCAGCTAGGGAGATGGAGCCAGGGGGAAGACGCTAGGGCTGGGCGCCGGCTCAGGCCAAAGAAAGGCCGAAGTGGGGGTGGGGGGGAAGGAAAAGGGGCCGGGGCAAAGGCTGGGTCGGAGGAAAAATGGGCCGGGTGTGCCGGAGGAGAAATGGCCTTGGCCAGAGGGAAATGGGCTGAGCCCGAAAGAAGAAGGAGGCCCAACTCGAAATGGCCCGGGAATTCAAAAGAGAGGAGAAACTCCAAACCCGAATTTGAATTTCAAATGTTAAGTATATTACATTTGAAACACAAACCAGAGAGAAAATAAAGGAAGTTTTCGCAAATAGCTTGGTAAATTGAATTACGGCAAAGAACGAAAACCTGAACAGTAAACACTATGCGCCGTCAAAAAACGGGACGCTACAAATCCTACCTTCCTTAAATGGAATCTCAACCCCGAGATTCGAGCTACTCCGAGAATAGGGACAGGTAGTCTTGCTTCAGTTGATCTTCGCGTTCCTAGGTGGCTTCTTTTGCTAAGTGGTGGCTCCACTGGACTTTGCAAAGGCAGAAGACTTGGCGTCTTGTTCGCTTCTTGATGACGTCGAGGATCTTGATCGGATGCTCGGGATAAGTTAGATATTGCTAAAGGGCGATGGCTTCAACGGGCATCTGCTCTTCAGGTACTCTAAGACACTTCTTGAGCTTGGAGACGTGAAACACGTTGTGAACTTCTGACAAATTTTCCGGTAGCTCCAACTAGTAGGCTACTTATCCACGCTTGGCGGTGATCGGGAACGGGCTTATGTATCTTGGGGCGAGCTTGCCTTTCACTTTGAATCTTCGAGTTCCACAAAGCAGCGATACCTTGAGGTACACAGCATCTCCAACTTCAAAAGTTAACTTTCTTCGGCGGTTGTCGGCATAACTCTTTTGTCTTGACTGAGCTTCTTGGAGGCGATCTCTGATCAGTCAAACTTTTTCTTTAGCTTGCTTGAGAGTATCTAGTCCGAAGATATATCCTTCACCTGATTTTGATCAATGCAGAGGGGTTCTGCATTTCCTTCCATAAAGTGCTTCAAACGGGGATATTTTCAGACTTGACTGATAACTATTATAGTATGCAAACTCGGCATACGGTAGACACTTTTCCCAGTCTACGGTAAATTCCAAGGCACAAGCTCGAAGCATGTCTTCTAGAATCTGATTTGTTCTTTCCGTCTGATCGTTAGTCTGCGGATGATATGCTGTGCTGAAAGCTAGGTGTGTTCCAAGGGCATCATGCAAACTAGCCCAGAAATGTGAGGTGAATTGAGATCCTCGATTAGAGACTATCCTATTGGGTACTCTGTGTAAACACACAATTCGAGCCATATATAACTTGACTAACTTGTCTCCCTTGTAAGTTGTCTTTACTGGGATGAAATGGGCTACTTTGGTCAGTTTATCAACTATAACCCACACTGAGTCACATCCGAACTTTGTTCGGGGTAGACCGGTAATGAAATCCATTCTAATCTCTTCCCATTTCCACTAAGGGATTTGCAGGGGTTGAAGCAATCCTGCTAGCTTCTGATGTTCGGCTTTGATTCGCTGACATACATCACAACAGGCTACATGCTCGGCGATATCTCTTTTCATGCATGGCCACCAATGCAAAGTCTTCATGTCTTGATACATCTTGGTGTTGCCTGGGTGCAGGGTATATGCTGAGCTGTGGGCTTCTTTCAGAATCAAGTCCTTGAGTTCCTTCTAGTGGGGAACAAAGAGATGTTTCCCATACCGTAGGATTCCTTGCTGATCTTCGATCATCTTGGGGGCTTTTCCTTTTGCCATGAGATGCTTGAATCTCTGGACTTCAGGATGTCCTTGTTGAGCGGTCTTGATCTGCTCTTCTAGAGTTGGATGTGCTTCCATAGCATCTCTGTTGTCTTGCTCTATCAAACAAAATGTTGAGGGCTTCGAATTCCTTATAGAGCTCAGGCTGATGCTCTTGAATCAAAACATTACTGCAGTAAGACTTGCGGCTTAATGCGTCGGTGTGGATATCATGGGGATATTTGCATGATCTTAGGATGATGTTACAATTGGCAATGTCGTTAACGGTTTGTCGAATCATGTGTTTTCGTCAAAGGTGAAACTCTTCGTCGGTCGGTCTTGGTTTGATCGGCATTGGGAACGCGGTCGACCCGGCTATGCAATGGTCGAGGCCGCCATTTTGGCGGTCTGACCGATTTTGTGCTGTTCATTGGCCGTAATTGGCAATGTGGTTTGGGTTAGGTCAAGTTCATGGGTTTCATGGCATATGTGTTGCATGATGCATGTTTTGACTAACGTGGGTCAAGTTGTAAAGAACTTGTTCCCGGAATCGATTTCTTTGTCTATTGTTGTGCAGGTTGCTTTGAGGTCAATGACGGTCAACGGCGAGGATGATCGGGACTAAGTTTGGAGAGCTGAGGTCCAGAATGATCGGGGATGCCGGGTGGAGTCAATGGACTCAAGCATGGCGCAAAAGGGACAAAGGTGACCGAACAGGCAGTTCGGTGCGACGGGTTGGATCAAGCGGCGCGGGGGTCGGTGCAAGTGCTATGGTGGTTTCTGTGGGAGCCGGATGGGAGAGACTTGCTGACATGATGAGAGCCGCTGGATCAACCTACACGTGGTGAAGCATGGGATGTGCTTCACGAAGATGAAACTCGGTCTTCGAAAAAGATCGAGAAGGGGTATTTTGGTATTTTTATCATATACCGCCTTGGTGACCTTTTGCCAACCCGCGGCGCAAGATGGCGTGAAGAAGCGGATTAGGTCAAGAGGAGATGAAGACGACGCTTTAAAAGGCGTGCGTGTTTGACCCGTTTGTGTGTGGGCCTTAACAGGAGCCCATTAGGGTTCAATCTTCTAGAAGGTCTAAGCCTCCACTATAAATAGAGGAGGGAGGTGGCTGCACCCCCTGAACCCTTTCATTGCATTGTAAACCCTAGTTTTGCTTTGGTGCTTAGGGAAGGATAGTTGTAGGTTAGGGTTCTAGAGAGTTGGATTGATTTGAATGCTCATGTTGTGAGCTTCGTTCTCCATGGTGGAGTGGCTGTAAACCAACAACATTCATCGTCTCAAATCAATCCAAAGAAAGTTCTCTCAAAGATGAATCTATTGGCTTTCTTTCTCTCTATTTGGTGATTTGAGTCTCTCTTTAATTTACGAGTTTTTGCTTGGTTTCTTGCATTGATCTAACTTGCTGTGACATGTGGGAACCCATCTAGGATCATCTTGATCATCATTCACCCATGAGCAAGTCTGTAGATCATCTTTTCGTTTTGACTCGGTTTTGAACTCACCTTCCTTCAATCTGAAAAAGATAGGAACTTTGGCATGGATCTTCACGATCTCTGATTGGAATAGGTTCTTAATATCTTTGAGAAGGTGTGTGTCAAGTTTCGTGGAGTTTGCCCTCACAGATCAAAAGTTAGATCGTTTTGAGTTTCGGTTTTCGGGCTGTTCCTTCTGTTCTGGACGAAATCGGTCAGACCGAATTTATACCGCCGATCAGAACGACATCCAGTCCGACCGCCCATAAGCCGCCGGTCTGATCGCCCTCCAGATTGCTTTTGGTTTTTGGTCTTTTGATTTGGGGATTTTGGATCGGATTCAATACTAGCCTTTCGCTGCACTGGTATATTGATCTTCATTGCTTCCATAGCTATTGGAGTGACATTTGTGTTGAATCCATCTTTTGTGAAAAAGTGAGCGTGCTCCTATTCACCCCCCCTCTAGTCGCCTTTTCGGTCCAACAAGTGGTATCGAGCCGGTTAGTTCAATCTTGATCTTAACCGTCAACGAACTGGCGATGGATAAGTACTCGACCAAGCCGCATGTCTTGATGGGCTCGACTATGCCTATTGGAAGAATAGCATGCGAGTCTTCCTTGAGAGTGAAGGACAAGCTATATGGGAGGTTGTTCGAGCCCCGCTCGTTTTGCTCGAAGTTGCTACACAGGCTTCAGCAGCCCTCTTGGCTAACAACAACATGGCAAAGAACCTTTTACATGCTGGGCTTGGTAGGCAAGAGTACGATAGGATTTGCAACCTTGTGACCGCACATGAGATTTGTCCCAGATCAAGCAAGTGCGCCAGACGGTCTACAAGCGAGAGTACAACAAATTCGAGATGCGTCCTGGTGAGAGCATTGATGACATTTTTACTCGCTTCAACAAGGTGATCAATCATATGAGAGCTGTTGACATTGAGTACTCTCAATCTAAGAATGCCACCCACCTCTTGGCTACAATCAACACCAAGGAGTGGGAGATAAAGGCTACTGCCATAGAGGAGAAAGTCGATCTCTCTACTCTCACTTTGGAGCTACTTTATAGCAAGCTCAAGACTCATGAGATTAAGAGAGGTAGTCTTCCTAAAAAGGATAATATGGCCTTGGTAGCTGATCGTCTGAAAAGAACTGCTGATGGTTCTTCTGAGTCTTCTTCTGGTTTTTCTCTTGCGTGTTTATCTGCTGTTCAAGAAGAAGAGTTTGAGAGTCTTCCTGAGAATGATTTAGCTCTTTTAGTCAAGAAAGTCACACGGTCATACAACAATGTTAGAAACAAAAAGAGGGGTGGCCCTATGACGTGTTATGAGTGTGGAGAGCTATATCACATCCGAGCAAACTGCCCCAAGCTGAAAGGTAAGGGCAACCGCAAGGATGAGAAGCCTGCTTGGAAGAAGCATCAGGGAAGCAAGCCCAAGTATGATGCTTCCAAGCTCATGAAGGCTGCTCACCGAGTCCTTGCCGCTTTAGGAGAACAATCCATGAACGATGTGGACTCCGGGAGCGAGGAGGACAAGGAGGAGGAGGAGCTCCCTCAAGACAAGAAGGGGAAGGCCAAGGACTTCACCGGTATGTGCTTCACGGCCGACTCCGTCGACGCCGATGACGACGAAGAGGTACCTCTCTCCTATGATGTTCTTTCTGCTAGATGCGATAACATATATGAGCAATTGCTTAGTCAGGATAAGGCTTTAGAGTTCACCATGGCTAGGAACAAGGATCTAGAGTCACAAGTCGAGAATTTGACATTAGAGCTTGTGAATACTAAGAGTCTAGATGTTGATGAATGTTCATCCTGCCATGCTTTGCGCTCCGAACTGTCTAAACTACAATCTGCTCATGATATTGCTTTGCATCAACTTGAAAATGTTAAGACTGAGCTAATTGATGTCAAATCTGCTCCTTGTGAAAAATGCTTAGAGTCTAGCAAGTTGGATGCTTCTGGAAATGTTAAATCTAGCTTTTGCTCTTTCTACATAGAACATGAACATGAAGTTAAGGACATTCTAGAGGCAGTTAGAGCTAAATATGCCAAGCTTAAGGGCACAATTGAATCTATGCCTTGTGCATCATGTGCGGCCTATAAGCTTGAAGTTGCTTTTCTTAAGGAGAAACATGCTAGAGTCATTGAGGCCAAGAACTGTGAATCATGTGTTAATATTGGAAAAGAGAATGCATATCTTAGGAATACTTTAGAAAGATTCTCTAGTGGTAAAAAACAATTGAACATGATTCTGGACACATCTAAGACTCCTTATAAGAAGCAAGGGTTAGGATACAACTCTGCCATGGACAAGTCCAATTCTAATGTCATTCAGGTTTTGGAAAATGGCTTAGTTGAATTCACAACCCAACCTGCAAAAACAGTTTTTAAATCTGCAGGGTTTGTCCAACCTTCTTTTGAGTCAAAAGGTGCTTCTCCCAGTGGTACCAAATACCATTGCACCTATTGCAAGAAGAGTGGACATTTGGTTGAGTTCTGTTGGCATAGGTTGAAGAACGGTAAGAGAAATACTGCTAAAATGTCATCTAATCAACCTAGAGCTTTTATGAGACATGGTCAATTTGGAAATAAGAAACCTGGACTAGGATTTACTTCACATGTTCATCATCATGTTCCTAGACAGGACGCATCTCATGCTATTGTTACCATTGCTCATAACAGAACCTTGAATAAAATCAAGGATAGTACTTCTGCTTTGCATACTACTCGCAGACGTGTGTCTTAGTACTGGGTTCCCAAGTCTATTTTAAATAACCCCAGTATTGACATACATCGGTCTATTGTGCCTTGATTTTCAGGATCGCCGCGAAAGGAGGAAGAACACGTGGCTCATCGACTCCTGCTGTTCACGCCACATGACTGAGACTCAAGATGGTTCACTTCCTTCACGCAGTCGAAGGGTGATGACTTCATCACCTTCGGAGATGATACACAAGGGCGGATCGAAGGAACTAGATCAATCAAGGTGAATGACAGATTCATCTTGAAGGACGTCGCACTTGTGGACAAGTTAAGGTACAACTTGCTTTCTGTTTCGCAGCTTCTTGATGATGGCTACGAAACTCATTTTAAGAAGAATGCCTGTCGTGTGCTTGATTCTGCCGGTGAGTTTGTTTTTGGGATTTCTAGAGTTGGTAGAATTTTTGGAGCTGATTTTTCTGAATCTCTTGCCGGATCCCTTAAGTGCTTAATTGCTTCTTCTTCTGATATCTGGCTTTGGCACCGACGTTTGGGGCACATTGGTTTTGATCATCTGACACGAGAGGTTTGCCTAAACTCAAAGCTGTCAAGGATGCTGTATGTGCGTGTAACATCCTAAGTTTCTGAGCTTTAAAAATCTTTTAAAGAGTTAGTAGGAGAAAATTCACCATTTGGATTTTATTTGAATTTAAATTCAAAAGCTTAATATGGACTTTGTACATCAAAACAATTTAATATGATTAAAGTCAACATGAACAATGGTCAAAACTATTTTATTTAGGTTCTTTGGGCTTGGATATATTTTCCAGATTTTTCTGGAATTTTTCCAAGTTCATTTGCTATTTTCTTTTGCTTATTTGAATTTCTGGTATTTTCTTAAAAAGAAAAACTATTAAAATCTCAAGAAATGGCTTTGGGCTGAAATCCTTTGGCCCGATTCCTATTCCTTCTTGCTGCCCACTCCCACCTCAGCCTCCCGCCTTCGCCCGTCCCCCGCCGTTGGATCAGCGACGGACGGTTGGATCAGCGTCCCCGCGCTCGCCTGCGGGCGCCCTTGCTCCGTGCCTCTGACCGGTGGGCCCGCCCAGAGTCGTCATCTCCGACTAGGTTTCTTCCTCATGAGCTCCGTCATGCCGCCATTGGAGCTCTTCGAGCTCGATACGGCAACGGAGATTTCCAACTGAATCTCTTCTAGAAAATGTGCCAAATCTTATCCCTTATCTCACCGCGTTTATATCTGCTCTCAATTGGAACGGAATCGAACTCTATCTCTTACACCGAAACGAACTCAAGAAATCCCGATTTGAGGATTCCTTATACCGTGCCGCCTGGACCCTATAAATAGGCCCCTTGGGTTCGCGATCATGCCCTCAATCCAAAGCCACCACCTGTTGAGCTGCAAACGGCCTAGCGCCGCCGCAATTCGAGGTATAGGGTTTTGTCGTCGCCGCGGTTTTTCTCCAATTTAGCCGCCGCCGGTGACGCCCCACCCTCGTGGTCCGCACCAACGTGATCAGCGTTGCGTGGGCTACCTCCAAGGACCACCCACATCGTCGGAGCCTCGCCGGAAAGCTCGTCCGACAATAGCCGAGTCTCTCTGCCGCTTGGAGCTCGCCGCCGGCCACTTCAGTCATCCCTGACCACCCAGAGTTGGACCAGAAGGTGCGCAATAACAAGGGCTACGTGCCGGTACCAGCCACACTAGCCGGAGCGCCGCCGTTCGCCGTGCCCTTGGTTCCCGAGCCTCCACCGCCGTCGAGCTAACATGGCAGCCCGTGTCAGCGCCCGCGTCAGCATCCACCTCAGCACCGTGCGTGCGTGTCGACCGGTGTAGCACCGCGTCAGCACCACGTGTGTGCGGGCGTGCCACCCGGGCAGATCCCAGATCCATCTGGCTCGGTGAACTTGGTTCATCGTGAGCCAACTCGCTGACGTGTGGGTCCCACATATCAGATTTTATTTTTAATCCTTTAATTCCGAGCGCTGATGTCATCATTGTGCAATAATCCGATTTTCTTTTAAGAAATAATTTGGAAATTCGGAATAATCAGTTTTTAGGGTTTTCTTGTAGATTCAATCTTCCAAAGCCCATATCTTTTGCATCCGAACTCCGTTTGAGCCCATTCAAATTTCTAAATTCATCTAAATTCAAGATCTACCTATCTGAGATTTTTATTTAATTTTTGGAGTTTGTTTTGCTTCTGTTTTTATTTATTTTGCTTTGTTTGTTTGTTTCGTTTGCGAGTAGACGTTGATACCTCGAGAGGTTTTGAAGAGCAAGGAGCATCTCAAGACCAAGATCAATACCAAGACCTTTTCCAAGGTAAGTTATACCTTTGATCATATTGAACCCAGTTTTCAAAAGTTATATTGATTTAAATTATTGCATTTACTTTAATTATTTATTTCAATGCTTTTGGGATTAGTTAATGTCCAATCTGTTATGGCCTCCTTGTCTAATTGTATGCCATAATCTTTTGTCACCCTAGTTTGGTTTATTTTGTTTTGTGCTATGGTATTACCAACGTGGGTTGGTTAGATGCGATTAGTTTGCTTAGCCATGCTACGAGTCACCATCTCATGTAGTTGCAAATATAAACTTGACTAAGTGACTATAGAACTATGTGATAGAAACTGTGTGCTCTATGTGCTATTACTCGTTGATGGCATATGTTGCACTTAACCAACAGGGTGAGAAAGGATTTAGACGGGGGCAAGTGGACTATGTGATATTTTGGTGGAGCTATGTGCGTGGGCTTAATAACCTGTGTGCATAGGGATTTGTACTTTACTTGGAAGTCTTGCCTTGGTCAGTTAAGGACTTAACTTTGTGCGCCATTGATCTGAGCCATTCGTACAACCACATGCCTGGTATGGGACGGGCCTAACTTAGTAAGTTATGGAGTCTTGACATTGATTACTCAGGTAGTAGGTTAGGCTATGTGCATGGGTGGAGGTGTGCTACCAGGTAGTCACATCACGGGGCGGTTCGCTGTGTCCCTGTCCAACGGTGTGTGTCGGACTGACTTCCTATGTGGGGTTGTCTGACGGTTTGTAAGCACACTGGGAGTGTCAATGTTAAGATGAAGTTTCTGAACTATTTTGTTACGGCTAGTGCTAGCTACATTGGTTGTATCGTGTGGGTAAAGTGTACAAACTCTGCAGAGTGTTAATCAATCTATTCAATAGCGCGTCATGATCATGGACATGCTCGGTGATTTCACACGAGGGTAGTTTTTCATAAAACCTTGGGAAGGGAGCATGTGACCTAAGTCATATGGCTATGTGAATAACTTGTTTAGGCTATGTGTCTTTGTGAACTAAAATTGTCAAATTACTATTGTCTATTTGCTTTACTTATGCTTTCAATCTATTACTTGTATATAAATTGCAAATGCTGCATTTATGCAAAAGAACCACAGAAGCCATTCCTTCAGAATAAGCCTGCATCTATAATTGCATTTCTGTGGTATGACTTGCGAGTACGGTGTGTACTCATGCTTGTTGTAAAACATGCAACTGAAGAGGAGGAGTCTTCGCTTACTTTCGAGGAGGAGTTCATCGAAGGTGCTTGATCGTAGGGTCTTGATCCCAGTCAGTTGCCTGTGGTGAATTGATGGGATTCCGCTGAAGTTTTTTCGTTCCGCTGCTATTTTATTTCTTTGCTAGCCCTGCGTGGCTTAATAATTGTAAACTCGACCATAAGGTCAAAACCCTTATTTGTTATCAAATTATTCGTTATGTTATTAATCGCTTGTGTGGATCGATATTCACCTGTGTTGACACTGTGTACACTAGCATGATCCTGGACTAGTGCATTATATACAGAGGGTCCAGAATTGCATATTTTGGGTCCCGACAGTGCACCCTGTAGGCATGGCAAGTAAGTTGCCGCTTCACACCCTTCATTGACTATGGTCATGACTGACAGACCAGGACAGTTGCTTCATATGGATACTACTGGTCCTGCTAGGGTTAGGTCAGTAGGCGGCAAATGGTACATTCTTGCCATAGTCGATGATTTTTCGAGATATTCTTGGGTGTTCTTTCTTGCTTCGAAGGATGAGGCTTTTGATCATTATCATGATCTTGTTCTTTGTTTGGCTTCTGAACTTCCTGGTGCCTTGAGAGCGATCCATAGTGACAATGGCACAGAGTTCAAGAATGCTTCTTTTGCCTCTTTTTGTGCTGAACGCGGTATTGAGCATCAGTTCTCTTCTCCACACGTCCCTCAACAAAATAGCATTGTGGAAAGGAAGAACAGGACCTTAGTCGAGATGGCTAGGACGATGCTAGATGAGTATAGCACATCGAGGAGGTTTTGGGCCGAAGCTATTGCTACAGCTTGCCATATTTCAAACCATGTCTTTTTGAGACCGTCTTTGGGCAAGACTTCTTATGAGCTTCGTTTTGGCAGAAAACCACCTGTCTCTCACTTTTGAGTCTTTGGATCGAAGTGTTTTATTCTTAAGACAGGGAACCTAGATAAATTTGAATCAAGGACTTATGATGGTTTATTTCTGGGTTATCCTGCTCATTCGAGGGGTTTTCGGGTCTTTAATGTTGAAACTAACATTGTCCAGGAGACATACAATGTCACTTTTGATGAGACTAGCCCTGGAGCTAGATTCGATGCTTCAGGTGACTTACAGGTGACGGAGAGCATTTTTATTGAAGAAGATGAGGATGAACTTGATAATGCTCCTCCACCTGCTGCTGATGTTCCTGTCCAAGCTCTAGAACCTGCGACGACTGCTTCACCTCCAATTGAGGCTCCTGCTGCATCCTCTTCATCAGCAGTACCTACGGAGGTTGAGGAGATACTATCTCCCCCAGGCGCTCCTTTGCACATCCAGAAGCAACACCCTTCGGATCAGATGATTGGTAATCTCCATGAGCGAGTCACTCGCTCCAGGTATCATGATCCGAGTCTTTTCTCTCACTTTGCATTTGTAACTTCTTTTGAACCCAAAGATATATCACATGCTTTATCTGATGCTAGTTGGGTCAATGCCATGCATGAGGAGTTAGAGAATTTTGGAAGAAATAAAGTCTGGAACCTTGTAGAACCTCCTAGTGGTCATAATGTAATTGGCACCCGTTGGGTGTTTAAAAATAAACAAAATGAGGATGGTTCTGTGGTTAGAAACAAGGCTAGGTTGGTAGCTCAAGGCTTTAGCTAGGTTGAGGGGTTAGATTTTGATGAGACCTTCGCTCCTGTTGCTAGACTAGAAGCCATTCGCATCTTGCTTGCATTTGCTACATCAAAAGGTTTTAGGTTGCATCAAATGGATGTTAAAAGTGCCTTTTTGAATGGTTTTATAGAGGAGGAAGTGTATGTTAGGCAACCCCCCGGCTTTGAGAATCCCAAGCACCTTAATCGTGTTTTTAAGCTATCCAAAGCCTTGTAGGTCTTAAACAAGCCCCTAGAGCCTGGTATGATAGACTTAAAACTTTCTTGCTTAAGAATGATTTTGAAATGGGAAAAGTAGATAAGACTCTTTTCATTCTTAGGCATGGCAATGACTTCCTGTTTGTTCAGACTTATATTGATGATATTATCTTTGGTGGTTCCTCTCATGCTCTTGTTTCCAGTTTTTCTAAGACCATGTCCAAAGAATTTGAGATGAGTATGATGGGCGAGCTCAACTACTTTCTAAGGTTACAAATCAAGCAATGCAAAGAAGGGATCTTCATCTATCAGACGAAGTACACCAAGGATCTGCTCAAGCACTTCGAGATGGGTGACTGCAAGCCGATCGCCACTCCCATGGCGACTTTGACTGCTTTGGATCCAGATGAGGAAGGAGAAGCCGTGGATCAACGCGAGTATCGCAGCATGATCGGCTCTCTTCTGTACTTGACGGCCTCAAGACAGGGCATCCACTTTGCGGTCTGCCTCTGCGCGAGGTTTCAGACGTCTCCGAGGACTTCACATCGCCAAGCCGTTACGCGCATCTTCAGGTATTTACACTCTACCCTTCAGTATGGCATTTGGTTTTCTAGCTCTTCTTCGCTGTCCATTCGGGGGTTTTCTGATTCAGATTTTGCGGGCTATCGGCTAGATAGGAAGAGTACCTCTGGCACTTGTCATTTCTTAGGCACTTCTGTTGTCTCTTGGTCTTTTAGGAAGTAGTCTTCTGTTGCACAATCCATCTTTGGTTGAATATGTAGTCAGCCGCTAGTTGTCAGAGTCGATTTTGTGGATGGTCTCCACTCTTAAGGATTTTGGGTTAAGCTTTGCTAGTGTTCCTCTTTTCTGTGACAACACTTCTGCTATTAACATTGCTAAAAACCTAGTGCAACATTCTAGGACCAAACACATAGACATTCGCTATTACTTCCTTACAGACCACGTTGAGAAGGGTGATATTGTGCTGCATTTTGTGGAGTCCGAGGCTCAGTTAGCCGATATCCTCACCAAGCCTTTAGACCCAACAAGGTTTGCCACCTTGAGGAGCGAGTTAGGGGTAATTTATCCCTATGGGTTGGTTTGAGGGGGAGTTCGATCTTTTCTGATTTTACCTTGTTCATTTGATCTTTTCTTGATCTTCTTTTGAACTTTTTGATCCTTTCTGATATTTTTAGGCTTTTTGAGCTTTTTTTGCATCTCATTGTATCATATTGCATTCATATGAAAAACACAAAAAGATGCATTGTAATATAAGCTTTTCTGCTTATCTTTTAAAATTGATGAAGCTTTGCTTATTACCCTTTGGAGCTTTCGTATTTCAATTCTTGCTCAGTGTCATGTCTAGTTCTTTGACTTGCTAGAATTATCATGCTTTCACATGTGTAGCTAAGTCTTTGCTGATTGTTCTAGAACTCTAAAACAACTTGAACTAAAAACTGCAATCCTTTTGTGACATTGGCCCTGTCAAAATTGCTTTGTTAGCTCTTGAATCTAAAATTGATCATTACTTGAGCTTCTTGTTCTTCTGAGAATCTAAAACTGGTCTTGTGCAAAATGAAAAATGAAAAATCAATTTCAAGATTGTCTTATGCTTAAAATGTGCCAAACTACTCTTACGAGACTACATGTCATACACATGAACTTGGAGATAGTTTGATGATCCAGACGATCTCATGGGGACTGCTTGTCAAAATTGACATGAACCTCAAGATTTGTCGCCCTGGTAGAAGCTTAGGAAGAGTTTGTGGATAGCTCCTAGTCCAGGATCTTCTTCACTAAGATATACCTTTAATCAACTTTTGGTCGAAGCTTAGGAAGAGTTTGTGGATGGCTCCTAGTCCAGGATCTTCTTCACTAAGTTAGATCATTAGTCAACTTCAATATTCATTGCAAATGAAAAATGTTGAAAAAATATTGAAAAATGTTGAAAAATGGGCGTTTGAGAAAATTAAGCAAAATGATTCAATTCAGGACCTGGCTGTCTCTTAATGTGGTCTTTGTTAGCTTTTTGATCTCACATTGACATTTTGACAAGGCCATTATCATTTTAGGATCCCTGTTGATGAACTTGCTGAATTTGAAGCTTTGCTTAAATTGATAAAATTCATTGCTTTACATTGAGCCTTCGAGCTTAGCTTTGATATATATGTCTTAACATGATCTTGCTAGCGCTGTTAGGCTTGATATGTCATATGCAATATTAGAAATGCTAGCTCGTTCTTTTGGGTAATCTCCAAAACTTCTTGTAATAAAATTTTTTTAAAAAATTCAAAATGAAGCCACTTCATCGCATTTCATGCTTGCTCCTTCTTATGCTTTTTCCTCAATTCTACATTTGCTATCTCTGGACGAGAGGAAGACGTGATTCCTTGATGACTCCATTGTCAAAGGGAGAGAAGATGTAAAAATGTAATAAGGGGAGAAGATTTTGAGTTTTTCTGAAAAATGAGGATCATAGTGAGGGGGAGTATCTTATTTGCTTTCTTATGGTCTTATTGCTACTTCTAAACTTGAATTGCAATTCTTGATCCTCACAATGATCAAAGGTCATATCGAACAATTGTTCTTTCATTTGGACCTTAAGTGAGATTTTGCCCTTTTCTGGAAAATGAAGCTTTCTCGCTTTCTTTTGCCTTATCTCACTTGCCTATACTATTCTGAAGCCAACTTGGTCATTTCCATTGCCTTCTCTTGCATTTGGACCAAGTTGTGCCTTTGTGCGAAAACGTTGAGTTTTTACTTTTTCAAACCTCAAAATTTGTATTTGTGAGAAATTGCCAATGTGTTCATCAAGGGGGAGATTGTGGATGTCATGGGGATATTTGCATGATCTTAGGATGATGTTACAATTGGCAATGTCGTTAACGGTTTGTCGAATCACGCGTTTTCGTCAAAGGTGAAACAATTTGTCAGTCAGTCTTGGTCCGACCGCATTGGGAGCGCATGGTCGACCGCTCAGAAATGGTGGTCAGACCGGACGGCGGTCAGACCGGCCATTTTGGCGGTTTGATCGATTTTGAGCTGTTCATTGGCCTTAATTGGCGATGTGGTTTGGGTTAGGTCAAGTTCATGGGTTTCATGGCATATGTGTTGCATGATGCATGTTTTGACTAACGTGGGTCAAGTTTTAAAGAACTTGTTCCCAGAATCGATTTCTTTGTCTATTGTTGTGTAGGTTGCTTTGAGGTCAATGACGGTCAATGGCGAGGATGATCGGGACTAAGCTTGGAGAGCTGAGGTCCAGAACGATCGGGGATGCCGGGTGGAGTCAATAGAGTCAAGCATGGCACAAAAGGGACAAAGGTGACCGAATGGGCAGTTCGATGCGATGGGTTGGATCAAGCAGTGCGGGGGTCGGTGCAAGTGCCATGGTGGTTTCGGTGGGAGCCGGATGGGAGAGACTTGCCGACATGATGAGAGCCGCTGGATCAACCTACACGTGGTGAAGCATGGGATGTGCTTCACGAAGATGGGACTCGGTCTTCGAAAAAGATCGAGAAGGGGTATTTTGGTAATTTTACCAAATACCGCCTTAGTGACCTTTTGCCAACCCGCGGCGCAAGATGGCGTGAAGAAGCAGATTAGGTCAAGAGGAGATGAAGACGATGCTTTAAAAGACGTGCGTGTGTGATCCGTTTGTGTGTGGGCCTTAACGGGAGCCCATTAGGGTTCAATCTTCTAGAAGGACTAAGCCTCCACTATAAATACAGGAGGGAGGTGGCTGCACCCCCTGAACCCTTTCATTGCATTGTAAACCCTAGTTTTGCTTTGGTGCTTAGGGAAGGATAGTTGGAGGTTAGGGTTCTAGAGAGTTTGATTGATTTGAGTGCTCATGTTGTGAGTTTCGTCCTCCATGGTGGAGTGGCTATAAACCAACAATCATTCATCGTCTCAAATCAATCCAAAGAAAGTTCTCTCAAAGATGAATCTATTGGCTTTCTTTCTCTCTATTTGGTGATTTGAGTCTCCTTTTGATTTACGAGTTTTTGCTTGGTTTCTTGCCTTGATCTAACTTGCTGTAACATGTGGGAACCCATCTAGGATCATCTTGATCATCATTCACCCATGAGCAAGTCTTTAGATCATCTTTTCGTTTTGGCTCGGTTTTGAACTCACCTTCCTTCAATCTGAAAAAGATAGGAACTTTGGCATGGATCTTCACGATCTCTGATTGGAATAGGTTCCTAATATCTTTGAGAAGGTGCGTGTCAAGT